>PVIY010010479.1:0-68502 GCA_004026745.1 Myrmecophaga tridactyla
AAGGAAGAGCTGATATTCTCACAATCACTGGGGAATGCCAATTTGATGGGCCAGGCCCTCCATCTTGGAGCTTGCCCTTATGAAATGTATTCCTGCAAAGCCTGCTTATGACTGTGCCTAAGAGTCCTCCAGAGAACTTCTTTTGTTGCTCGGCTGTGGCCTCTCTCTTTAAGCCAACTTGGCAGGTAAACTCATTGCCCTCCCCACCCCTACAGTGAGCCTGGACTTGGCATCATGGAATTGAGAAGGATTTCTGGACCAAAAAGGAGAAGAGAAATGAAAATAAAGTTTCAGTGGCTGAGAGATTTCAAATAGAGTCAAGAGGTCATTCTGGAGATTATTCTTATTCAGTATATAGATATCTCTTTTCCATTTTTGGTGTATTGGAGTAGCTAGAGGGAAATACCTGAAACTGTTGAACTGTAGTTCAATAGCCTTAATTCTTGAAGATGACTGAATAACTATATAGCTTTTACAGTGTGACCACATGATCCTAAAAGCCTTGTGACTGGCACTCCCTTTATCCAGTATATGGACAGATGAGTAAGAAGATAAAAGATAAACAGGAGGTTTGGGGGTATGAGATGTTTTGGGTGTTTTTGCTTTACTTCTTTTTTTTTTTGGAGTAATGAATTGTTCAAAAATTGATTGTGATGAATGCACAGCTATATGATGATACTGTGAACCACGGATTGTACACTTTGGATGATAATATGATATGTGAATATCTCAAAACTGCATTTAAAAAGTTTATGCTGCACTTTGCCAAGTTATAAGTCTCCAACGTGAGATCATTTCTCCCATTACAAATGTTTACACTCTTATTCTTTTAACCAATAGTATAGGGTGGGGGAAGCCTTTTTTACTAATATGTTTGAATACCTGGCAAGCTTTTTACAAATGCACATAATTGATGATGTTTGGTCAATAATGTCTACAGCTTCTTCAAAACTTCCTAGTACTGAGACTTGCTCTTTTGTCTCTTAAAAATGCTTATTCTTAGTTTAAAAATTAAGAGCATAGGTCATAGTAACAGCATATATGAATCTATGTTTAGCTCCCCCACTAGATGTGATTTTGGAAAAATTAGGTCAACTATCTGGGCCTTAGTTTGATCAACTATAAAATGGGACTAATAAAACTTACTTCCTTGTTTGACTGTTATGAGGAGAAATGAATTAAAAATGCAAAATGCTTAGAAAAATTAGTTCCTACAAGAGCACTCAATCTGTTAGATATTATCATTACCATCTCCACCTTTACTTTTAGTTTTCCAGCTTCATAACCAAAATCTCAAAACATCAGCTACCATCCCTAATAAGTACAAGAATGCTACTTTTCATTTATTTAATGTTGAGTGATTTAGGAGTTTTATTTATCATTTCTCTTTAAAGAAGTCCATACTTTAATTGATTTGCTGCATAGAAGGATGGAAATGGATAATCACTGTATCCAGTAAACATGGATTTTTTTTGTATAAGCTTTCTAAGTTGAAACAATTTCAGACTCACAGAAAAGATGTGAGTACAATACAAAGAATTTTGTTTTTTTCTGAATGATTTGAAAGAAAGTTTCTGACTCAATGCCCCATCACTCCCAATTGCTTTATTTAGTGTGTATTACAAACAAGGATATTCCTCTGGGTAACAATATAACCATCACATTAGGAACTTTGCATCGATACTTTATTAACATCTGATCCTCAGATCCCATCAACTTTTGTAGTTGTCTCAATAATTTGAGACAACTTTTATAGCAAACGTTTATAGCAAAAGGAACCAGTGCAGAATCATGCATTGCAGTGAATTGTTATATCTATTCATTCTCCTTGAGTGTGGAAGTCTTTGACTTTCATGACCTCGAAATTTTTTAAATTATAAGTCAGGAGTTTTTGTGCTTTTTTTTTGTAGAATGGCAACTCAATTTGGGTTTGTCTGATGTTTCTTCATGGTTAGATTCAGGTTGTCAGGAATGTTTCTGGCAGGAAAATCAGAGAATTGATGCTGTGTTCTTCTCATTGCATCTTATAAGTTTGTGCATGATTTTGATTTGTACTTTTACTGTCTTGTTCATCTGATCACTTGATTAAGGTGATATGCTGGTTTGAAAGTATTATGTACCCCAGAAAAGCCACGTTTTAATCCTGATTCCACCTTGTGGGGGCAGCTGTTTCTTTTAATCCTGATTCAATATTGTAGGGTGGAAACTTTTGATTAGATTGTCTCCAAGGAGATGTCATACATCCAATTGTGGGTGTGAACTTTTGATTAGATGGAGAGGTACTGCCACCCATTCCAAGTGGGTCTTGATTAGTTTACTGGAGTCCTTTAAAAGTCCTTTGGAGAGAGTTCAGAGCTGACAGAGCAGAGCTGACAAGATGCCAACACTAGAAGGATAGAGACACAGATGTATGGAGATGCCTGGAGCCCAGCAGACATTGCCATGAGATGTTAAGCAAGCCAGAACCAGAGAGAGCCAAGGGAAGACAAAAAATGAAAGCCAGCCCTGGAGAAGCAAAGTGAGAAACTGCCACAGGAACAGAGGCTGAAAGCAATGGAGCCCAGGAGCAAGGGACCAGCAAATGCCAGCCATATGACTACCCAGATGACAGAGGTGTTCCTGACCCATCAGCCTCCCTTGAATTAAGATATCTTTCCCTGGACACCTTAGTTTGGACATTTTTACAAGCTCAGAACTGTAAACTTGTAACTTAGTAAATTCCCCTTTACTAAGGGGAATAGCTTTAAAAAGCCATCCCAGTTCTGGTATATCACAATCCAGCAGCTTGCAAACTAATACAGGTAGAGTCTGCCAGGCTCCTCTGCATCAGCCTAGAATTGCGTTTTGGTGGGCCTCCTTACAGGTTCTTCCACAAGCTACTCCTTCAAGACTAAAGGTGGACTGCTTGGTGTCAGAGTCAGAGAAGTATTAATTATATGAAGACATTTCTGGCAAGCCATTAAATGTGGGATGTTAATGATGTCTTAGGGAAGCCGAAGCATCAATTAAAATGTAAATAAAATTATTTTACTGGCAAAAAAAAACAACAACACACAGTTATTCCTTTTCCTTCATAATTCACAAGTATTTCATGGGAAGTTGTGAAACTATGTACATGACCATTCATCAAACTTTAGATTATTTTAATATTATTGTAGACTTAGACTTCCTACTTTATTAAATGGGTTATAATTTATGACTATTATTTGATATCCAAATTGTCCCAAGTTTTTCCCATGAGACATCTTCAAACTGGCTCCTTTGTCTTTAGATAAGTCCCCATCATATATATATATATATATATACATACTTTTTTTTTTTACATTTCCTTAGTTTCTGGTACAAGATGCTCCAGGCTCATCTTCAACATTCCCTGGCCTGGCCTTGGAAGAAGCCATTTCTCTAAGGAGTAATTCCTGGTTCTTTTGAGTAGAAGAATGATATGTAGAAGCTGAGATTCAGACACTAGGTTTCCTCATTTCTATTGGGGTATCCAGCCCCAGGTACTTCTTAGTGTTCAGAACTGGGGAATATATGTTTATATACGTAAATGTTCCCCCGCCACTCCTCAGCTTTTGACTCTCTTGTTGGTCAAGTGAAAGTCCTCCTCATCTCACTTCTACTCCAACACTCTACTCTGACCCTTCGGCCTGTATGGACACCTCTTCATGCTGTTCAGAATCTCTACACCAGATTGGTTTTGTCTGTGGATACTCTTCTCCCCAGTTAGTTTCCAACATCCCTTGTTAAGCATTCCCTTATATGAATGCTCCCCTCACCTTGCTTGAGCTCTGCCTCCCAACCCCAGGAATCCAACATGAGCACCCCACATTTGTATGCTTTCTTTATCCCACTTGGGCACTGACTTTCCCTGTATCACTTCTATCCACCCACCCACTGGATTGCTCTCCTCACTTCTCTTAGTTAAATCCACTCTCCAATAAAAGAAGTTGCTGTGTTCCTATAGGTATCCAGTCCTCAGTTTACTATCCCCACCCATTTATATTGATGATGAAATAATAAGAGTAGTCGACAGGGAGTTAGCTAAATATTGAGTTCAACCATGTTCATTTGTTCCCATAGCAAATCCATTTCACCTTTCCAGTCTTCATATTTCTCATCTATAAAACAGGATCATAAATGTATACTATTTATGGTTATGTGAAGTAACTGAGATAATGTAAATGCAAGCCTTTGGCTTACAGCTAAGTATTGTACAAATGAAAATAATAGTTGTCATTGTGTCATGCCTAGAGATAATTCAGGATATCCTCTTTGATTCATTCCTTGATTTCCAGAAGAGGGAACTGAGGAATAAGTTGTAGATCTAATTAATTTCAACAGTTTTTCTTTTTAAGAAAATATGAGCAATAACTTTTCTGGCCTCAGAAATTATTTCCAATCCCACAGGTTATGAATGCATAGCTATAAAAATCTGCTGGAATTATATAATGCTGATATCTAAATCAAAAAGAAAATTAATTTCAATTTATGCACTGCTTATTACTCACAGCCAATACATTCAACTTAGATCTGAACCAATACTTTAAGGCCATTCACAATCCAGACCTCTCATTTATGTACTGCTGCATAACAAAATATTCCAAAACTCTGTGAACTGAAACAACCACAGTCTACTATTTCTCACAATTCTTTATTATAGGGTGGTTATTCTGCTTCATTGATGTCAGCTGGGGCCCTGGGATGTGTAGAAACCCAAAATAGCTGGCAGCTGGTGTTGGCTTTATCTAGGAGCTCAGCTGGGGTAGGCTGGGCTGCAATGGACCTGGGTTGCCCACGGGTAATAAGATGTGAGATTTAGCATCAGAAGATACACAGCATCCCTTCTGTTACATTTTATTGGTCATATCAACTCATAGATAAGCCCAGATCCAATGGAAGAAGAAAGAGACTCTAATTCTTAGATGTAATCATTGAAAATAATTTGTAGTCATATTTAATCCATGACACCCATCTCAATAAGGGTAATCAAGTTTTTGAAGGACCATATGAGAGACAGTTAAGGAATTTGGGAACATGAACCTGGAGATAAACTGAATCAGAGGCCCTTAGGATAGTGTTCAAATATTTGCAGGTCTGTCACAATGGAACAAAAATAGACTTTGATAGAAACTAGAATTTGAGATTTTGAAAAATGACCAAAAATTAGGGAAAAAATGTACAATTTAGTGTTTCCATAATGAAGCCCATGAATCCTGATTGACTACTGTCAAATTTACTAGGAAGCAGTTTTGCAACAGATAAGAGGATGCATTAGACTATCTTTATTGCCCTTTCTAATTCTATGATCATATGTCTCCAACAGCTTCCTTAGCTTGAGGCTTAATTCAAGATGAAATGGCTTAATCCTAAAACAAGCAAATCACTTTAAAACTGATTGTTTCTCATCTACCATTTCTTAGACTGTATCACTAGGAAAAGTTTTGAAGTCGGTGTTGATCCACAAATTATTTTTCCCTATAGTCACCAATTATTTGAAGATATTGTCTATCAAATAATTGAAACTAAAATAATAAGTGAGCTTGAACCTTAAAAAAATAGATAATATTTCTTTTAGATGCTTTTGAAGTATTTAAAATAACTTATGATGCCTCCCGCTATTTTAGAGAAGAATGAGACTGTCCACTGAGATTTGGGTCCTTTGGATTGATAACCTGGATTGGATTATATCTGATATCCCTGCCAGCTCCAGAAACCTCATTATTGTACATTTTATTTTTTCTAGGGCTGAATAAGAAATCTAAACCATGGGAAACCATGAAGATTTGTGAAATGCGACAATGTACAAAAATGACTCTCAAAATGGTGCACTGATGCCCTCTAGTGGTTATTTCCAATTGCATTCAGTTTGGCCACAAACTAAACAAGGCAAATTAATCAGATGGTAGCTTAGTAAATATTTTCTTTATTATAGACCCTGTGCCAGGGAAATAATAATAAAAATAACAAAAATAATGGCAAAGTAAAAAAAAATAGTGGTAACATATTGTTTTGGCTTTTGTTTTACTTTTAAGATAAGCTAACTAAAAGAAGCACTATCTCAAATATAGTAGAAAGTTTGGAAATCCTTATACTGGATTTGGGGATAAGTGAAGGCAGAGTAGTCAAATAGGCTGATGCATTTGGCAGTCCCTGGAAGTGTTCAACCCTCAAAGATTTTCAACCCTGAAAAATTATCACTGTAGGTAGGGGGAGACTTCTGGATCAATCTGCCATGCCAGGATCTTGCTAAATAAAGACATCTGTCAATCCCATGATGCATTAATATTCGATCTTCCCTGCACTCTTTAACTCGTGGGTGCCAAATCCAGGACTTCCATGATTTTGCCATCAACACTAATGGGAAGCATTAGAAAGGGTAAAGATAAGTTTAAGACCTGGACAGAAACTTAGAAAGCAGGACCAAAATAGGAGGCCCGGGCCACACTGGGATATCCAAGATCAGCCATAATTACACATTTGTATTATGCTTTCTGATTGTCAAATTACTCCCATTAACTGGATTTATGTAGGCCTCACAAGAGTCTTTATACTGCTCTTACAACTGAAGCCCAATGAGGTTAAATTCACTTCACAAGGAGACTCAAAGTTGAAACTCTAATCCCTCAAAGTTCAGTGATTTCATTACCTTCTATAATCAAGTAATTTACCCTCCCATCTCCATATGATATTCTCTCAAGTGGTCTTTCAGAATTCCATCATTATACCCAAAGTACAGGACAGTGGAAGGGTTAAGGATGCCCTATAGTAAAGAACTCCACAGATATTAGCTGTTACTGTTAGTACCATCGAGCTTTATGATGCTGCTGTACTCTGTTTTTTTTAATTTGTTAAAAGATCAGAGGGTGCACGGATTGTTCCGTGGTAGAATGCTCGCCTTTCACGCGGGAGACCAGAGTTCAATTCCCAGACCATGCACCAAAAAAAAAAAAAAAAGATCATGGACATGAACTTCATCGAGGATAAAATCACATTTCCTAAACATTTCAATGACCTGGACCAATGACTTACTGAAATTCAAATCCCAAAGGAGTGAAAAAACATTCTTGTCCTGAGCTTTCATTCCAAAAGAATTATAGTCTTTTAGACAAACCTTGACCCATGTCCCCGAGCTCCTCTTTTCCATTGTATTATTTAGGTTGTCACTACAGAGCCTTTTCCAGTCTGACAACAGACACCAGAGCCTCGTAATCCCATAGCCCTCCTAGGGCCAAAATCTCCAAGAAAAGCAGGGAGCAGCAGAGCCTCTGGCTGGTCGAGATGAGTGCATGTGGCTCCGTGGCACACACGGTTGTTTGGGAGTGGACTTTTGGGGGGCGTGCAAGGTAGGAAGTTGGGTAGGGATCGCATATGAAGGGAGAGGCTTCGGTTGAGTGGGCGAGCAGTAAAACTCAGGGCAGAAAATGGTACCTTCTGGGTAAAAGATTTTGCTTTGTATGACTTTATATTTTATAATTCATATTCACATACATTGTCTCATTGAATCTTTGTCCATTGTCAGCATTATAATAAGTAAACACAGGTATATGGAATGGCTACTGTGTATCAAAGATGTGGGATAAAATAATGATATGAAGAATAATAACGACATTCTTGAGTGCTTTTGATGTATCAGATATATTTCTAAATAACTTCCAGGATTATCCCCTTAGGTTTTCAAAACAACCCTGTGAATTATATGTTAATATTACATGTCCATTTTAAAGATGAGGAATCTAAAGCTCAGAGAAGTTAAATCTCTTGCCTAAGATCTTAAATGGTAGAAATAGAACAACACAACTCTTGACACAGACATCTAGACAATGTCTGACACACAGATGCTATTCTTGGAATTAAACATATACTAAATGTCATGATAGAAGCAACTAAACCAGAATATATGTGTGGCAGGATCTCACCAATCAGAATCGGATAGGTGGAAACCCATTCCAGAAAGTCAGAATAACACAAGCAAAACAATGGAAACATTAAATAGATTACATGTCTGAAGAACAGAGAATAATCTAGTATTGTTGGAACACAAACATGAGAAAGGAACGGGTGAGAAGTGAAGTTGGTGAAAGACTGAGAATATGCTTGAATGTACAGTATACCATTCACAATAATGTATATAAGACTGGACCCACACTTTAAGGAAGTTAAAAATCGAAACAGGAAATCAGAACAGAAACAGCAATACCAACACCATGAGGAGAAAGTCACTGAGTGTCCCTTGAGAAGGAGAGATTAGACCTTGACTGGACTCTCATGCCTGACTCCCAAATGCGGACCACGTGGCCACCTGCCCTTAGAAGAGCCTTGGGGTCACGGGAAGGGAGCCCAGTTCCTGCAGGACCACCTTCATGACACCTTTTCCCAGGAATAAGGAGGCATTTTAATGAAGCAAGGAAAAGATAAGTCTAGGCATCGGTGTTAGCTTAAAATCCAGATCTGCTAGTTCCTAGGGTGTAATGAGTTATGTGAAAATGGCCATTTAGACTCTGCTTTTACACAAGTAAAATGAGATCAATAATACAACATATCTTATCTGGCCCAGCGTTAAGGGGATTATTAAATAGTACAGCAAAACACTTTTGAAAAGTAAGTTAAGAATATAAATGAGTCCTATTTCATGACATTAAGGGTGAAACACACAAAAAGAACTGAAGAAAAACAATATCAAGAAATTAATTTTTAAATAGGCAGAACTAGGCTGAAAACTCTGTGGGTGAGGGGCAAGGGTAGTTCAGTGGTAGAATTCTCACCTGCCATGCGGGAAACCCAGGTTCAATTCCCAGCCATGCACTTCCCAAAGCAAACAAACAAAAGAAGCCAAAAAAAGAGTCAACAAATGGTGATGCAATAATGGCGGGAAACTCACATGGAAAAAGAATGAAATGTGACCCTGCCATGTAGCATACAAAAAGAAAAAAAAAAAACACTCTTTTTTTTTCACTACCAGATATTTGACTTTCAACAATTTATTAACTTCTCTGAACCTTAGATTCCTCATTGGTAATAATTCTTTTCTAAGTCATAGATTTGCTTTGAGGCATAAATTAAATATTTGAGCAAAGCACTGGACTCATAATACGTGCTCAACTCATGGTATGCTATATCATATAGAAAGTAGGCCTAGCATGGTGGATGGCATAGAAATGTTGCTAAGATGATGAGTATGAAGGAGGAGGAGAAGGAACAGGAGGAGGGATATCTCCAGTAAGGAATACACACCCTGAAGCAAGATGGTGCAAAGAAGGTGAACCTAAAAGCTACATGCTGTCATTATAGGAAGGAAAGTGGTAAGACTGAAGCTGTGTCTATAATTATAGAAGTTTGAGCCTAACTAAACCTTGGCCATCTTTATGGTAGCATGGAGAATGTGTCTCTGTTGCCACTCCTGATGGTGGTATTCGGGAGCCAGGCATGAGAGTCATGCCAAGGTCTAATCTCTATTTCTCATGGGAATCCTAGTAACTTCTGCCTCATGGTGTTAGTATTGCTGTTTCTGCTCTGTTTTCCCATTTCTACTTTTAACTCCTCTTAGAGAGTGTGAAGACAGTCCTTGACATCTTTCCCACATAGCCTACTCAGCAACTTTCTTCCTAGACTTTACTGGCAATGTCCTTGTCATCTGGGTGGCTGGCTTCCACATGACCCGTACAGCCAACACAGTGTGGTACCTCAACTTAACCATGGCCAACTTCTCCATCATCCTTTCACTGCCACTCCAACTGATCATGGTGGCTCCACAGTACTACAGGCCCTTTCACCAAATGCTCTTAAACTTAATAACACCAGGTCTATCCTTAAATTTGGGCCAACATCTTCCTTCTGACCCTCATCATCACTGATCTCTGTGTTTTTGCCTTCTTTCCAGTCTAGTCCTGGAACCACTGCACACCAGCTAATGATGCTGTTGGGGTCTCAGGGGTGACCTTCTGTGTGTCCTGCTCGTTACTCAAGAAGACAGTCATGGTGGAAGGGGTCATTTATTTCTTCAACAAATATGGCCTGTGTAATGAAACTCAAAGAAGTCACTAACTAATAACAAATGCTGATCACCAGCTGCTTTGCATTTGGGTTCATTCTCCCACTGGTCATTATCACTGACTGTTATAGCCTTATAGCCTCCAAGTGAAGACAAAGCCAGCTGGCCATGTCTAGCAATCTTTAAGGTCCTTGCAGCTACAGTGATTGCCTTCTTTTTCTATTTATTGCCCTTGCAGGTCTCCCTATGGTGGGAGTTTTCATCCTCCTGTAAAAACAGAGGGGACCAACACCATGTGGCCTTACTCATAAGCCTCCTGACCCTGTCTGTGGCCATTATCAACAGTGCTTCAACCCAGTTCTCTATGTCTTCATAGGGAATGATTTCCTGGAACACTTGCCTTAGTCCATGCTGGCTGCCTTAGAAAGAGGGCTCAGTGAGGGGCCAGAGAGAGGCCCAAACCTCCACTCACAGACAAATGAATCCTTTGCAATTATGACCCGATTTCCCACACCATCAGATCACAACTCACTCCACCTTTCTAGGCAGGTCTACAGGAACCCAAGAGCAATCAGAATTTAAGAAGATAAATTACAATTTGAATGGGCTCCAGGTCCTGGGCTGTGTTTCAGGGACAGAATCTAAGTGACTGGAAGGCAAGGGTAAGAAATAAAAAAGGTCTCATTCTACAAAGGAAGACTCAAAAAGAATAAAAAGACAAGTGACGAGCCACTCTGGTCTCAAGATTTCTAAAATCAGGGCCCACAGCAACAGTGACCTATTGCAAGGATCCAGGATATTGACAGGAACTGCTAAATTTGACTTGTATGAGGTCAAGTTTGAACATAAGCATTAGATAAAATCTGGAGGAAATGATCTAGTTTGATCTTAAAATTTGGGGATTCAGCTCAGTATTATCAAAGTTCCTTGATGGTTTGATGGTGGTATGGAGTCTTTGAACCAAGGAACTTGAGAAAATGCTAATGCTTTAAAAATATATAGTCCTATATAGGATCAGGTTGGCAGGCTCTGGATTTCATCCTCAAGTCAGATTTCACTAAGTGCCTAAATAACTTGGATGGGTGCAGAGAGAGAAGGGAGTGAATTTGATGGGTGTCTAATAGGTTTGCAAGGACAAAACCAACTAGGTCCCTTTCCTGCTTAAGGCTTACAAGGAAGATGATGAAACAAATTCCCTTTGGGTTATAAGTGATAAATCTCCTGTTTCAGTGTTAGGTGGTTCAGATTGTTATTTTAACTTCTGTTAAGCCCATTGGGAAACTGAGGACCTAATTCCTTGGTAGACAGGTAAGAGATAAAATAGAAGACATTCACCATTTCAAAAAGAATTCTCCTGCATCCAGGAATGACTCTATACTGGCAAACAATAGTCCCAGGATTCAACCTGTGCCAGGATTGACAATATCTAAAAGAATAAAGATATGAAGTCAAACACAATTCAGAGATGGGAGAAAAGCTCCTGGGTCATATTAAATGGACTAACTAATAAATCACGATAGTTGCTTCCAGAAGCTGATACCACCATTCAGAGTTGATTTATTGTCAAGATGAAGCCAGAAAGCAGATCCAGGTGCTACTGACTGATCAGAGAACAGTAGAAGGTGGGCTACAGGCAGCAACCACAAAGCCCACAACAAAAGTATTGGGGGCTTGGAATAATGACATTGCTACCAAAGAAAGAAAAAGAGAAACCCTGCCCATAGATTTTCCCCACAGAAAACTGCTTTTAAAGGAATCAGTGATAATCTATTGAATATTCAATTCTAGGTATAATTGTGACATTTAAGACATGGCCTAGAAGAACATTCTGAAACTCTGTAACTCAAAGCTGCAGAAATAGATCTAAATCCTCAAAAAAAAAAAAAAGGAACTGAAAGTGGAGCACGGTCAGGGTCCTGACGTATCACCTAATGCTGGGATGGGAATGAGGATAAGCGGCCTCAGGGTGGGAAGCTGAGGCACACAGGCAATGGAGAGTAGGCAAAGCCTGAGGAAGTTGTTGTGGAGGGTCTGAATTAAGGCCAGGCCAGGCCTTAACTGAGCAGAATCTAGGAGCCTGCGAGTGGGTGAGGGAGAATTGGTGTGGCACAGAGAATTCCAGTTACACTGTCTCTACTGAAACAGAGATGTAGTCAGAAGCCCAGGTGACCAGTGAGAGCCTAGCTAAAATCTGTGCCAGAAACAAACTACTAAAATTACAATGGTATTTGAGGCCAGAATGTTGCATTCTTGGTTTTGTGAAAAAAACAAGCCTAGGGTAAAATGCAAGTGAAGCACTTGCTTAAAGAGCAAAAATTAAGACGCTGCAAAAAACCTCAGCAATCAAAATAAATATTTTAATTCAATATTTTTAAATAAAAATTAACATAAAAAATCCATGATAGAGAAAATCCATTTTAAATGAAGACAGGATCCTACCCTTTAATTGAAAGATCCAACCTCACTTGCCTTACCCTAATCTCATTCCCGTGCAAGAGCCTGTTTCAACACAAAAGAGAAAATTAGCTCATTGAACTCTACACAGTAAATAGGAACAGAGACTAACACACTCTCTACAATATATATAATCAACAAGGATTGAAAACTAAAAATATTGTATGAGATCATTAACACTGGAGGCACCAGGTCTTTCAGTGAATTTTAGGAAACTATTTTTATGGTGACAAATATTTAATAACAAATACATTTTGGGAAAGAGTCATCATTTAAAGCCAAGTCTATGAATCATAGAGACAAACTGATGTTTTGTCTAAGCTGTGGAAAATACTGTGCCATGGGAGCTGGAGAACAGTTCTTGTCTTCGGCAACTCACTGTCTGTATATAGATACTCAAGTTCTAAAATGTAGAGGGAACAGCGATAGACATGTATAAAGGCCTAAACACCTAGGGTGCTGAATTCCATATGGGTAAGACAAGGAAGGCTTCACAGAGAAGGTATGCCTAAAGAGCAAGACCTGGATGAGCAAATAAAAAACTAAAACATTAAAACCAAGAGAGGACAGCCACAGGATGATACTGTGAACCATGATTGTACACTTTGAATGATTATACGGTCTGTGACTGTGTATCAATAAAATTTCATTTTCAAATAAAAGCGGAGAGAGGTGAGCACTGGAATGGAGATACGCTGCTTGAAAAACCTGAGATTATTAGAAATAATAACACGGAAAATTCTAAAATTGCAAAACTTCATTGTTTTAACAGTGAATGTTGAGAGAGAAAGAGATCTAGTCAAGGGCCAGATTTTATTTTTGCAAAATTACCACATTGTCACGGTTTGAATTATTAAAATTGTTTTTTATCCTTTGAGCATTTATGTTCATAGAAGCAATTGCAAATAACTTGTCCCATTTACCCTCTTTGGTTCACAAAAGGCAGCACACTGTGTGTTTTTCTACACCTCCCTTTTCCCTTCACTTAAGGATATATCCCAGAGCCCTTTCCTTTCAATACACAGAGGATCTCCTTATTCTTTTTTCAATTGCATAATATTCCAACGTAGGGATACAATGCTGTTTACTTACTAAAGGCCAGGTTTGGGATTTTAAATGTCTTATTGAGAAGTTCACACATTTTTTTCCTAGAGGTAATAAAGGGCCAGGAAAGTTTTTTGCTCTAAGTGGCATCGATGAGAACCATGTTTCAGAAAATTTACTCTCGCAGTAATATAGATTTGCAGGGAGGCAGTGGTGATTGTTAAAGGTTTGAGAAGAGAAAACACAAGATGAAAAGGAGTACATCATTTCCATCCTAGTACTTCTTCAATATAGGAATTGAATCATTTAAGTATTGTGGATACATGAGGCAGCCTGCTGCTGTGGAAAGAATTTAGCAGATGGTGAAATTGGCTTTGATTGCTTGCTCTGCTATGAGGTAGCGAAGTGACTCTTTCTGGGCTGAGGTTTCCAAATGACAGTTGCTGTGTTTGATGATTCCTAAGTTTCCTTCCAGGTCTAGCATTCTAGAAATCTAGTCATGCCTGCCTCCCTTAGCCCAGAACTCATTTTTCTGAGCTTTACCTCGGGGATCAAGAAGGTTGAATGTCTCCCAAAGGAATGTGGGGTGTCTGAGAAGGAAGGCCAAGAGCCAAGAGCGACAGATCTCCTGTGATATGCAACTGCTGTGGCAACTAATTTCTAATCTCCTGACAGTTTTCCTTCCAGCAAACTTCCTCAAAGATCTTCCCCAATGAGTCTTGCTATTTCATAAGCTCCTGGACAAAGCTCTGCCTATCATGCAGTATTTCTGGGGTAAATTGTTCTTGTCTGGGCAAGAACAGCAAGCCTATTTCCCTAGAGCCTCACAACTGCTCAAAATTTACCAACTCTGAATTACTGCTTTCTTTGATCTCTAACTTTTCTCTGGCTCCACTGTTTGCAAAGCTGAGTGGTAGTGCTCAAAGACCAACATCATCATCTTCATCTCCACCATCATTATCATGATTACTGATCATATTTTACAGGTTAATTGCATATATTATTTCATGTAATATTCACAAAAATCATTGGAATTTGTCAAGTATTATCTCCAATATACAGAGGGAGAAACAGGTTCAGAGTTTATTTGAAATGGTCCCAATATCATCCAATGAGTTAATGGCTGGAATTAAAATGCAGGTTGCTTGCATCTTAATTTAAGTTGCTTCTTGCTACCCATTAGGCAGAGCCCACAGCTTCCCATCAGGTTGTTTTCCTAGTGTCCTGTCACCATCCACAAATCTGAGTGCTCTACCCAGAATTAAGTGCTTGATCAGATCAGTATCTAAAATGCTATTTGGAGAGGCATCTGTGGCCCTGATCCAGCCTCGTAAATGACTTGGTCTATTGCCAGCCTCTTTTTTCAGGGAATACAAAAGATCATGAGGTCCCAAATAACCTGAAGAAGAGAAATAAAATTATATTTTCCAAGCACCTGGTCCCAGATCACTCAGCTGCTAAAAATCAATGTATCTTACAATTGTTTCAGTAAGAATCTCAGATGAAACCACTTACACAGAATTTTGCTTCTCAACATTAAAGGCATCACCTGGAAACTTGTTAATAAATTCTCTGGCTCCCTCCCAGACCTAATGAATTAAAGACTCTGGGGTACAATCTTGGGGTTGTTCATATGAAACTTAACCCCACAAACGATAAGTCAAGCCTACTTAAAATTAGGCCTAAGAGTAACCCCCAAGAGAACCTCTTTTGTTGCTCAGATGTGGCCTCTCTCTCCAGCCAACACAACAAGCAAACTCACCATCCTCCCCCTGTCTACGTGGGACATGACTCCCAGGGTTGTGGACCTTCCTGGCAATGTGGGACAGAAATCCTAGAATGAGCTGAGACTCAGCATCAAGGGATTGAGAAAACTTTCTCAACCAAAAGGGGGAAGAGTGAAATGAAACAAAATAAAGTGTCAATGGCTGAGAGATTCCAAATGGAGTTGAGAGGTTATCCTGGAGGTTATTCATATGCATTAAATAGATATCACCTTATTAGTCAGGATGTAATGGAGAGGCTGGAGGGAACCGCCTGAAAATGTAGAGCTGTGTTCCCATAGCCATGTTTCTTGAAGATGTGTGTATAATGATATAGCTTTCACAATGTGACTGTGTGATTGTGAAAACCTTGCATCTGATGCTCCTTTTATCTACCTTATCAACAGATAAGTAAAACATATGGAATAAAAATAAATAACAGGGGGAACAAATGTTAAAATAAATTTAGATTGAAATGCTAGTGATCAATGAAAGGGAGGAGTAAGGGGTATGGTATGTATGAATTTTTTTCTGTTTTCTTTTTATTTCTTTTTCTGAATAGATGCAAATGTTACAAGAAATTATCTTGTGATGAATATGCAACTATGTGAGGATATTGTGAATTACTGATTATATATGTAGAACGGAATGATCAAAAGTTGAGAATGTTTGCGTTTGTTTGGTGTTTTTTGATATTTAAAAAAAAAATTAAAAATTAAAAAAAAAAAGAGTTGTAGGTTCCAGTCTCAGCTCTGCTCAAGCTCTCTGGGTTCCCTTGAGAATATCACCAGGGATTTCAGCTTCAACTTCTTCATCTGAAAAGTGTTAGGGATGGACTAGAGAACTTCTACAATACTTTACAGCAACACTAATACTGGTTATTTAATTGCAAGACTTAACAGCTGTCTTTACAAATTATCTTACTGAAGTTCTAGTACAAATCCAATCACTACACCACACATAATTCTGCTTCCTCCATGAAACAGAGGCTTCTAAGCAGAGCCTAGAACATCTCCTTTTAGCTTGTTCCTTCTTACTTTGCAAGGGAGGGATTAATTAACATTGTAGGACTCCTTCCAAAGGCAAGCTTAACAAAATTTTTGTGTGATATTTTTGTGCGAAGCTTCATAAATAAAATTGCATTTAGGATCCCTTTTTTTAATTTTACTGTAACAAAAAAATAATCAAGAACACATTCTTGTTTAAAAAAATTCAAACTCCACGGTACAGTGAGTACTAAGCAACAGTACTGCTCTGACCCAATTATTTTCCAGTTCCCTGTTAAGAACCATTCAAAATGTTTTACACATAAATGGAATCATAGTGGATAGGGTGAACATCCTGGTTAGAAATAAGAAAGCCTTTCTCACTATCCCTAAAAAAAAAAAAAAAAAAAAAAAGAGAGAGAGAGATTAATAAGCCTACATGTTACAGCATTTTTCTTAAAACAATTTACACACTTTTAACTATAGTAAATATACCATTCTTCTTCATTGGTTCAGAAAATTATTCATTTGATAAAAATAAACCTTTATTAAGTGCTAGTTTCCATGGCAGCCATTGAGATGTCTAAGATAAAATTGCAGCCCTGAAGCAGCTTTGAGTTTATTAGGAAAATACGAATGAGTAAAAAAATACTCAATCCCAGATAGTAGTTTTGCATGTCAAAGCCTCTGGGATTTGACCAAGGATTGTATTATTCCATACAATATAAATGAATCCCTTACCCTGTAAACTTGGGTAGGACTTTGGAATAGACCCAGGCATTCAGTGGAACCACTTTATAAGGCTATGTGAAAATATATCTGGAAAGAAAAATTAAAGTGAATGATCACCTGTCAGTTTTGTTACCAGATATCAAATGGGACAGCTGGATGGCAAATAGTCTCTAAATCACTGATCACTGGTCAGCCCTCAACAGTCTGTCCTGCTCGTTCTATTTTCTCCCTCACATTGGAATACCCTGTAGTGCCCTTGCAGGATGGGCGTATAAGATAAACTTCCCTTTTAACATCTGATTGTTCTCTTTGATTTGACTCATTTCTGTTTCCAGGTGACTTGAACAAAAGGGATCTGTAGCACCGAGTATATATTATTTATCAGGTGGTAGTGAGGTTTCTTCCATTGGAATATGTTCAAGTACAGAAGCTAGAAATGTTCATGAAGACGATGATCTCTAAGAAAGACATTAGACCAGCACAGCACAGTGGTTAAGAGTACTGGACTAATGTGAGAAGTAGATTTGAGTAGCTGCTCTGCCTCTTACTAGGGAAGTTACTCTGTTAGAGCCTCCTTCCTGTCCACTTTTTACAGATACCGTTAGTAGCAATATAAGAGTAATGACATGCAGAATATCTTAAAAAGTACATGTTAAGTATACGCCAGAGATGTATCTGAAATATAACAAGTGTTCCATAAATGTTAGCCGCAATTACTCCAGTTTATTATTAATGCAACAGATTGTAAAAAAAAATTACTTTGGACTTTAAGGTCACTTTCAATTCCAAAATGCTATGGGTCGATAACTCATAGAATTAACAGGAACAAGGAAATAGATAATGAAGTCGGAGATAATTTCATAGACTTTACAAGACTGGCTCCTTTTTTGTATTCAGGTCTCAGTTTAAATGTCACCTTTTCAGAAAATCCTTTCCTAATCATCTATAGGACACTTCCCACCTGCCCAGATCATTCTCTATAGCATCACTCTGTTTTCATCAGACTACCCACCCACACTGATATTTTCTTGAAGAATAATTTGCTTACTCAATTAGTATGTCTCTATCCATTAAAATGTTAGCTCTATGAAAGCAGGGACCTCGTCTTTCTTTATTCCCAGGACTGAAAGGGCTAGGCACAGACCAGTCACTATTCTTATTTTTAAATGAATGAATTAATAAGCAGAACCTGGGAGAAAGAACATATCCTTTATTATGCCATTTCTTAACTCCTCAAGTCTTCACCCAAACACCATCTTTGCCATGAGTCCTCCCAGGCTCCTATTTAAATTTGCACATTTCTCCCTCCCTCCATACTAACCAATTTCTTATCTTCCTTTCCTGCTTTATTTTTCCACTAGTTTCCAATTAACATATTGTGTATTTTACTTGTTAATATTCTTTATTTTCTCCCTCACATCACAATGTGAGCTCCACAAAAGTAGGAATTATCTGTGGTGCCTCTTTTATCTGCCCCTCTATCCCTAATAACTAGCATACTTTGTATATAATTGGTGCTCAATAAAAATTGGTTGAATGAGTGACCAATGATTGATCAAACTTACCAGAGATACCTTCATAAACCAGATAATACCTGATATATTTATAATGAGAAATAGAACTGTCAAATAGACTCATCTTGAATTGGTTAATCATGGCATTGTCCTCCAAGAAGAAAAGGTAATTCATGGGAGAGTTTTGTGTGTAGTTACTTAACTCATCATGGTGTTTTTAGTGAGTCCAAGCAAACCATGTTCTAGATATGAGCTTTCTCTTCAGTTAAACCATAAAATTTTACTACACATTTACAACTGCCTCTTAGATATACATCGGGAGTGCTTTGATAAGTAACGTACTTTGCTTGCTCTCAGAGAGTTTAATAGTCTATTGGGAAAGATAAATGGAATGAAAGACATATATACAGAGTAAAGAGCTAGCAATTAGAAGGTCATGATTAACTACTAGGGAACATATGGCATCAAGGAAAACTTTCCGGAAGAGGAGATCTGTAAACATGATTTTGAAAATAAACATGAGTCCAGTAGGAAGATGGTGTGGAAGTGAAGAAGAGGATCGATCCTCAAAGAGGCAACAAAACATGTAAAACTGTGTTAGTAAGAAAGTACTTAAGTGTGAGCCCCAGGACAAATGTGTGTTGTGAAACATAGCTGGAGAAAGGGATAGGCACCAGCTCATCCATGCCATTTCATAGCTCAGTTGCTCATATACTCTCCCAAGGGCAGCGAGAAGCTGTATTAATTTGTTAAGCTGCCAGAATGCAATATACCAGAAATAGAACAGCTTTTAAAAAGGGAATTTAATAAGTTACAAGTTTATAGTTCTAAGACCATAAATTTGTCAAACTCAGGCATCCAGAGAAATTTACCTTGCCGCAAGGAAGGCTGATCTGGGAAGACATGTGGCTGGTATCTGCTGGTCCTTCTACCAGGTTCATCGCTTCCAGCTTCTGACGCCAGTGGTTTCCTCTCTAAGCATCTATGGGCCCTCTGCTTAGTTCCTCCAGGACACAATTCTGGGTTCTGGCTTGCTTAGCATTTCATGGGAAGGCACATGGCGACATCTGCACGTGTCTAGGCATCTGGTCTCTCTGTCAGCACTCCAACCATGTACAAACATCCATGTTTCTGTCAGCTCGAAAGCAACGGTTGTCCAAGTGCCTGCATCTGAGGTTTTGTCAAAATGTTCCCCCTTGCAAAGAACTAATCAATCTAAACTAAACTAATCAAGACCCATCTTGACTGGGTGGAGTCACATCTCCATCTAATCAAAAGACCACACCCACACTTGGGCATGTCACATCCCCATGGAGATGTTCTAATCAAAAGTTTCACCTTACCAATATTGATATTGAATCAGGATTAAAAGAAACAGCTGCCCTCACAAGATTGGATCGGGATTGAAACGTGGCTTTTCTGGAGTACATAATAGCTTCAAACCAGCATGGAAGCCAATAAAAAGTCTAAGTAGGAGAAAGACATGATTACATTTACATTTACAATGTTTCTTTGACAGCAAGTTAAAGGGTCAGAGAAGGAAAAGAGTCAGGGGTCTAGACATCTAGTTATCTGTGGGGAAAAAATATTCCAGGCAAAATGTAATAGTAAGGGCAAAGAACCCCAAGGAAGACAGCTGGAAAGTTTGAAAAACAGGGAGGAGGCCGGTGTGGCGGAACTAGATTAATAAAGGGAGAGAGTGTTAGAAAATAGCACCCAAGAGATGATGGAGCCCAGATGGCATGGTGCTTTGTCAGTAATCATCTTTGACTGGGTTCACAGAAAAATGGACTCTGCAGCAGATATTTGCATACTAGAGATTAATTAGAGAGTGCTCTCAGGACAAGCACCTGTAAGACAGTAATAAAGGCAGAACTAGGCAGAGGGAGAGGTTGAACTGCAGTAAGTTTCCAGCACAGGCCTCAGCAGATCCCACAGTTCTGAAACTGGCCCTTCAGAGTTGTCCTGTATTGAGACAAGGGGGCTGGAGCCTTAGTAGCCTCATATTGACCAGTCATTTGATGTGTGCTATTTCCAAAGAGGGAGCATAAGCTGGAGGTTCCCCTACTCCACAGCAAACACCTGGAGAAGAGACACAGCTGTGCACCATCAGGGATAAACACCCTGGGCTACTGGGGAATAGGAATCCCTGTTCTAGAGGAAATTCTAGGTAGTAAGCCATTGTATCCACTACAGGAATGAAAAATTTTTACTCTCAGTGAGTTGGGAAGTCATTAGAACTTTTGAAAAAAGGAGTTTGTAATGAAGCTCTTACAAACACAATCATAGTTACTAAATCATTGTCTAAATGTTTTCTAACTTCGATATATTGTGATGTAGCCAGAAGTAATTATTGGTAACTGTTGTAACTCCCTGAGCTGTAACCCAGATGGCTTGTTTCTTTGATAATGATGCTATATTTTATAATCGCATAATCTGTACCCTGTAACTGGATAGTAATGAGATAAGGGCATACATGCTGGTCCAGTCACGAGGTATCTTGTTTTGCAACCCTGAATTCTGTTATTCCTACATATAGTCCCTTAGTGTTCATTAATGAAGTACCATAAATCAGCCCAGAGTGACCAAGCCAGTTCTAATCAGAGTTGGTATGTGCCTGACATGTGAATAACCTAAAGCTTAAACTTCAAATGAGCTAAGCATGTAATCAATCCGTGCATTCTCAGACACTAGACTGTCTTTAACTTCATCATCTAAAACTACCTGCCTTTGTTTGAAAGCTATAAAACACACAGTCTAACCAGTTTGGGGAGACAGATTTGAGGACTGTCCTCCTGTGAGACTGGCCTTTGCTGAATAAATTGCCTCATAATCCCCATGTCATTTAATTGACTCTGGTGCACATCAGGCAAGGACTTACTTTTACAGGGGCGACAAGTACAGGGTGATGTAATATGATTCTTAAAAAAAAATAGTTTAATAACCTGGGACATTAATCACATTTTAAAGTTGTTAAAATCATCATAAGTATTGTGTACAGGTTAATGTAATACTCTGAAACATTCCAAGATATTTGGAGCAGAAAATAAAAATTATTTGCAAAGTCCTCTTAAGGGACTGAATTTTAAAAGAATGGGGAACTATTAAACTTACCTCCTGGGGAATTCTTGATATTCTCCCAAGCATGAGGGATTCCCAATTTAATAAGTGAAGCCCTTGGTCTTGAGGTTTGCCCTTATAAAACTTATTTCCACAACGGTGAAGCTAAACCTATTTATAATTATGCTTAAGAGTCACCCCCCAAACCTCTTTTGTTGCTCAGATGTGGCCTCTCTCTCTCTAAGCCAATTCTGCAGGTAAACTCACTGTCCTTCCCTCTGTGTGGGATATGATTCCCAGGGTTGTAAATCTCCTAGGCGATCTGGGACAGGACTCCTAGGAAATAGCCTGGCTTTAGCACCATGGGATTAACAAAGCTTTCTTTACCAAAAAGGGGAAATGAAATGAAAAAAATAGAGTTTCAGTGGCTAAGAGATTTCAAATAGAGTCAAGAGGTCATTCTGGAGGTTACTCTTATGCATGCTTCAGCCAGATATTGCAAATTGCCACAGGATGCCAAGCCCCAACCAACAGTATTCCTGAAAACCCTCAAGAAGAACCTGGGCTCTAAGACTGTATAGATGTTTTACTTGGTAAGTTTATTTTTTCAGAAACTTAAGGCCCCCAGATTGTTGCTATGGCAGATAAGCCCTGAACCCCAGAGGTACCAGTCTCTCCAACATCATCAACCAATTTCATTCCTCTACCCCTTAAGGTCCACATCCCTTTCCAGCATAAAGAAGTTAAAATGGTCATTGCCCAGATACCCCTGAAGATTAAGAGAATGATCAAATGAGAAGAAGGAGGTATAACTGAGAAATTAGGATTTAACAAATGATTATAGGAATGACTCATTTTATATATATATGTATTTCTTTTTAGTTTCTAATGTATCAGAATAGCCAGCTGGAAATACCTGAAATTTTTGAACTGTAATACAATAGCTTTGATCTTTGATAATTGTATAACTATATAGCTTTTATTATATGAACTGTGATTGTAAAACCCTCATGGCTGGCATGAGTATGTGGGTAGATAAGTAATTCCCTTTATCCAGTATGTGGGTAGATAAGTAATAAAATAAACACATACATGAAAAAAAATAACAACAATAGGGTCAGGAATATGAGGGGAAAATATCCGTACCTAAACTACAGACAATAGTTAATAGTAGTACGTTAATAATCTTTCATCAATTGTAACTGTAACTACTGTTAAAAAATAGAATTACAGGGTGGTGCGATGGTGGCTCAGTGGCAGAATTCTCATCTGCCATGTGCAAAAACAAAAAAAGAAGACCTGGGTTTGATTCCCAGTGCCTGCCTGTGCAAAAAAAAAAAAAAGAAGTGTTAGTGGTGGGTGGTACATGGGAATCCTGTATTTTATGCATGATTGTTCTGTAAGCCCCTCTAATAGAAAAAAAAAACATTATAAGAACTTTTGTACAGAATATGATTTCAACAATTTTAAGCATATGCATAAAAACACCAGAAAAATCTATAAAACAAACATTAATTGTACCGAGGTGGTGAAATTATAGGTGACTAGTATTTTCTTTTGCTATACTTTTCTTTCATCAAATTTTCTATCATGAGCATGTTTTAAAATCAAAACATGTCTTAAAACATTTTTAAACATTGTATC
The DNA here is from genome assembly GCA_004026745.1 of Myrmecophaga tridactyla. Classification (NCBI taxonomy): domain Eukaryota; kingdom Metazoa; phylum Chordata; class Mammalia; order Pilosa; family Myrmecophagidae; genus Myrmecophaga; species Myrmecophaga tridactyla. Next base: position 23,189 of record PVIY010010479.1, read on the forward strand.
CTTTCTATAAACACCTTTAGAAAGAGGTATTTCCTTTAGTAAACATTGTATTGGCAGTCAGTGTTGGTGGAAACTTTTTATGTAAAGTCCAGCAGATGAAGGGGGAGTTTTAACACTCGTACTTGGCCCCAGCATCTATCCTTAACTGAGTAGACAATGTAGTACTTGAGCAGGAGATTTCTACTAGCTTTCACGTTGGAATCTAAGACTGAATATACCATTCTTTCAAGGTTTCCTCCTTAATCCTTTTCTAATATAGAAAAAAGAACTTGCTCACATGTTTGAGTCAATACTTATTTTTCAGAAACATACACAAATATTTAATTTGTATCAATTTCTTTAATTGAGCCTGTAGGGTTAAGAAAAGTGGTTAAGAACATGATTGTGGCCTCAGATCTTTTTTTTATTTTTTTAACCATATGGAGGAGTATGAAGGAATAATTCAGGTAAGAGGCAGAGTGATAGAATGGTAAAAGAAAAAGGATGTGAATAAAAGACAAATTAGGAAACTTGGTGACTGATTAGTTCAAGGGCAATGAATAAGGGTGGACCAAAGTAACTCGAAGGTGAAGTTTTGGAATAATGATGATTATCTCAAGAGAACTGGAGTTTGAACAATGGGCATTGACAGAAAATGTAATAAATTGATTTTATAACAATGTGTTTAAAATTAGAGCAGGACATCCCAGAGGAAATTCTCCATGATAAAATGAAGCCATGTATCTAGAGATGTGAAAAAGGCTAACAAAAGATCATCTGAGTTGACAACAATGAATTTATTAATAAGATATGAGAGGGTTGTCTAAAGGTGGTAAGACCAGAAGCCAATATCTATTCCCAATTATTTTCCTCACATGCTCCCTCTGTTGCTATTGTTGTCCCATACCAATTACATATTTCCTTATTTGAAATATGGTTGCATTGTTGTTGATCTTTTGTTTGCGCATATATGCTTCTACCTTTAGCTGTAGAATTTTTATTTGGGCTCTATACATAGTAAAAGCATCTTCTTGTCTTCCAGTAAACACTTAAATTTCTCATCTGGAATGCTTCCCTGTCTCCAGTCTGAGCAATGAGTTAATCATTGCCAGAGGGATCACTGCCAGGAGGGGTGGGGGAGAGCAAGGCTGCTGGAAAGTAAGACTCTGGGAGCAATGAGGAAGCTTAGACGGAAAAGTGGTCACAGCTGCTCGGAATCCACGGCAAGGCCATCTGCAACACGGACGCTTGTCTCTTACAGTTAACCTGAGGACAATTTTCAGAAGTTTCCTAAAAACTAACTACATAATATATAAGCATCTTACCAATTAAAGAAAATAAAAAGAGCTGGTAATTGAGCCCAAGTTTAATATGAGTTAACAGATAGTCATTTTAGCAGCAGTAGTTACCATTTATCAAGCTGTTAGTATGTGTTCTGGACTGAACTATATCTTTACATGCATCATCCTCTTAAGTATTTACCACAACTCTGTGAGACAGGTATACATTCCCAAACCCTAATGGACTATTCCAAATCCCACAGAATTCTAAAAACCAGAAATTTCGGTTTTGTAACACATTTTGATGACAAAGCCTGTCTTGAACTGATTTAAGTAAATTCTTTTCTTTTCATCCATAATTCTTGCTGCAGAATTATTAGTATGTTTGATTACAGGATGCTGCCCCAGACACCACTGGGTTTTCTTAGTAAACCGTATATGCACGATATGACTTTTCTATAAAACTGAAAAATGCTGAATTCCAAGACAGTTCTGCTCTCATGGATTTTGGACAAGAGATTATGAAGATTGAGGGTGGACGGTTGGTCATAAATGTGACCATCAAAATCTTATTGGCAGTGCCAAGATTTGAAATGTGGACTGTCATTCTCCAAAGGCTGGGTTTTTGGGTATTATGTAATTACATGGAGATAATATCTTAACAGCTGGCACCAGAATTTGTCTTAGCGAAAGAACCGTATTTGTTGGGAGAACTCCTTGAAAATAATTTGTTGGCTGTGGCATCTCGAAGGCCTAGAAGTCATCTGGCTCTGAGACATAAAAAAGGGGACACTAACCTACTGGAGGGATGAGAAAAGAGAAAGGAGAAGGAATAAACAAGCACTTGTATGTTTGGTTACAGTTTGGGGGAAAGGGAAAATAAAGACTTGATAAAAATTACTATAAAATTACTAAAAAAGCTAATATACTGCTTGAAAGTATTTTATTTTCTGGTATTAATGTCATCAACTCCATCATTCCTTGAAAAACTTACTAAAGTCTACTATACATACAAATGTTTAGAATGAATGGAATTTCCCCCATTTTATAAGATATCACTATATTAAGCAGTATGCAAAACTCAAGACATAAAAGAAAAGATCATGATGTCCAGGGATTCAGTAGAAGAAACACATGAAAAATAATACATTAGAATTCCAAGTTTTATGTTCTATAACAGAGGCATATACACAGGTGCTGAGTTTGCATACATGAGGGAGCAATTCTTTCTGCCTAGCAATACCTAGCACTATTCTAGCTCTATATCAATGTGGGCAGCCAAAGATCATGGTACAAAAAGTACTTCTTCAGTACAGAAATAGACCACCAAATCTATTTTTCACAAGGCACCCAAATCCACTGAATGGAGACAAAATAAATGGGCATGAGAGAACTGCATATCAATAGCCAAAAGAATGAAAGAGGACCCTTACCTTATACCCTAAACAAAAATTAACTCAAAGTGGATCAAACACCTAAATATAAGAACTAGCACCATAAAACTTCTAGAAGAAAATGTAGGGAAACATCTTCAAGACCTAGTAATAGGAGGAAGCGTCCTAAACTTCATACCCAAAGCACAAGCAACAAAAGAAAAATAGATAAATAGGAACTCCTCAAAATCAAATACTTCTGCACCTCAAAAGACTTTGTCAAAAGGTGAAGAGGCAGCCAACTCAATGGGAGAAAATATTTGGAAATCACATAACAGAAAAAAGCTTGATATCCTATATACATAAAGAAATCATACAACTCAACAATAAAAGAATAAACAACCCAATTATAAAATGGGCTAAAGATATGAATAGGCATTTTTCTGAAGAGCAAATACAGATGGCTCAAAAGCACATGAAGAGATGCTCATTGTCATTGGTTATAAGGGAAATGCAGATCAAGACTACAATGAAGGCGGGCCACGGTGGCTCAGCAGGCAGAGTTCTTGCCTGCCGTGCCAGAGACCTAGGTTCAATTCCAGGTGCCTGCCCATGTGAAAAATTAATAAATAAAAAAATAAATAAAACTACAATGAGACACCACCTTACACCTATAAGAATAGCTGGTATTGAGCAAACGTAAACTACAAATGTTGGAGAGGATGTGGAGAAATTGAGATACTTAGGCACTGCTGGTAGGAATGTATAATGGTGCAGCCACTATGGAAGACAGTTTGGTGGTTCCTTAGGAAACTAAATATCGAATTGCCCCATGGTCCAGCAATAGCACTACTTGGTATATACCCAGAAGAGCTGAAAGCAATGAGACAGACATTTGCACACCGATGTTCACAGCAGCATTATTCACAATCACCAAAAGGTGGAAACAAACCAAATGCCCATCAACAGATGAGTGGATCAACGAAATATGGCATATAAATATACGATGGAATATTATGCAGCAGTAAGATGAAATAATGTCCTGAAGCACATGACAAAATGGATGAGCCTTGAGGACATAATGCTGAGTAAAATAAGCCAGACACAAAAGGATAGGTACTGCATGACTCCAATTTTATGACCAGCATAAAGGTATAATCAGAGGCTTATAATACAGAATATAGAGACTTAGAGATACACAGAAGCTAGAGATGGGTGAACAGTTATCTAATGAGATTGAACTCAAATGTAAGGGAATAGATAGGAGTGAAGGTGGTTCTCTAGTGGGTCTATAAGTAATGTTACCATATTGAAGGTGAACAAGATTGAAAGGGGTTATATAGACCTATGGGCCTCACTGATAAACACTAGAAATATAAATTAGTTCTTGCAAGAAATACATCAAAAGTTTGACTCATGTACAAAGAGTGCTTAAGTCCAGGGTATGGGGGAAAACTGCTATTCCATGCTATGGGCTATGTCTAACAGGAAAACACCAGCACTACCACAGCAATAGCAGAGGTAAATAATGAGGGGAGGAACAAGAGGAGGTTTAGATTTCCTATTTGGTGAGGGCGTGTTTATTGGTTATCTTTCTCCTGGAAACAACGAAAATTATCTAAAATTGAGAGTGTTGCTGGACTCTGGACTTTGGGCATTATACACGATGCCTAATAAATGCAGGTGGCTGAAGGAAGCACTGACTGAGAAGTAGATTGGTAAACGAGGGTGTGTACATATGATCAAATATTGTGCTGCTACAAAAAGGAATGAAGTCGTAAGGCATGCAATGATGTGAATGAGCCGGCGGGACATTTGGTGAGGCAAAATAAGCCAGAAACGAAAGGACAATTGTTGTATGATCTCCTTTAGAAAATGCTTACACAGGGGCCTAGATTGTAAGTTCTTATAGCAGACACATTTAGTCTGGAGCAGTAATTATTATTTCTGGATTCTGAGAGGCTGTTTCAAATATATATGTATATATATATAAAACCTGGTATTTAGAGATAAGAACGAAGCTGATCCAGGGTTAAAGTAATTCAGAAAACAGGGGTAAGGAAGATATTGTCTATATATCAAAACCACACATTATCTTTGAGAACAAAGGAAGAAAGGTTTATTTGGTCTGGAACCTAAATTTTCTGTAGCACATAATCTAACTCAACCTATCTGTATAGCTCATTTGAACAAATGAAACACAGGGAGCCCAGAGTAAGAAAAAGGGTCTTTAATCCTGTGTAAATTAATGTAATGGCTGGACACATCCTAGAGTATATTAAGCAGATAATCAAAAAGTATTGGCAAAGTCCCTTGGGGGATGGGAGAAAAAATATGGAACTATTAAACTTTACCACCAGGAAATCTCCTGATACTGTATCAAACTTTAGGAACACCCAAATCAATAGGCCATACCCTTGATCTTGAGGCTTACTCGCGTGAAGCTTATGTAGGTAGCAGAGAAGCTTAGCCCACCTATGGGTATGCCTAAGAATTACTTCTGGAGGACCTCTTTGGTTGCACAGATGTGGCCTCATTCTCTAAGCCCAACTCTGCAAGGAAGTCATCTCCCTTTCCCCTACGTGAGACATAATATCCAGGAGTGAAAGTCTCACTGGCAACATGGGAGATGACTCCTAGGGATGAATCTGGCCCTGGCACCATGGGATCAATAATTCCATCCTGACCAAAAGGTGGAAAAGAAATGTAACTAATAAAGAATCTGTGAGAGAGAGTTCAAATAGAGTCAAGAGGCTACTCTGGAGGTTGCTCTTACACAAGCTTCAGTTAGACATTGCTACCTAACATAACCTGCCAAACCCCAACCAAGACCATACCAGCCAATACTAAAGAACACCTAGGCAATATATAAGATTCTACAAAGTTTCCATGCATTTGTGTAACTTTCCAGAACCTACAACCTCCAGAGGGTCCCTGGACCAGATAAATCCTGAAACCTAGAGGGCCCAGCCTCTCCAGAACACAAGACAGTTCCATCTCCCTACCCCTTATTGACAGGCCCTTCCAACATGAAAAAGTTAAAATGGCCATAGCCCAAATACCCCTAAAGAGAGGGAAAGAAAGGACAAAGGTAATAGTGAAGTTATATAGAGAAGATAGGATTTAACAAATGAAAATGATTGATGAATCATTAAATTAGTATCTCTTTTAGTCTTCAGTATCTTAGAACAGCTAGAAGTAAAAACCTAAAATTGTAGAATTGTAACCCATGTCAAACTCTGAAATATGTTCTACAAGTAATTATGGTGCTGTGCTTTGAAATTTATTGCTTTTTTGAATATATACTATTTTTCACAAAAAAAAGAAAAGAAAGTCGATTGTGTTGATAAAAAAATATTTATTCCTTTTAGCGTCCTATATTCTGGGGTAGCTAGAAGGAAAAATCTGAGAGGATCATATGGTAGCCCATGACAAACTCTGAGGTCTATTCTATAACTACTTGAAGAGTGCTTTGAAAACTATTGCTTTTTTCTTTCTTTGTTTTGTATATATGTTATATTATACAATAATAGAAGTTTTTTAAAAAAGTGCTTCGTCAATAACTTTAATTGGGAAATATGCTAATAGGATTTTGAACGCTGGAAGAAATTTCCCTCTTGAGTTGCATAGATCCTTTATATCTTTATCAGTCCTTTATTCAAAATTAATATAATTTAATCAAATATTCACTTAGGATCTGTACTTTTTTTATATGTATGTTATACTTTAAGTAAAAAACAAAAAACAAAAAAACCTTGCTGTACCAAAAAGCTGACTTCATGTTTGTGATGAGATACGGGTGTACTTATAAACCCACAGCCTTCACTATATGATGATTAGGCAGGAATCTGGACATTTTTTGCAGGGGAGTACCCAAAACGTCTGTGGATCTATTTTCTCAGAACTGCAGAGAGGAGGAATTCTCCAATCTTCTGATAACCACCTCTAAGGGTCAAATGGGGAAAAGGAATCATGGTTTCATTGTTCTGAATGCTGACTCACAATTAACCCCTCATTTTTAGAACATATTCTTACTTTGCCCTTAGCTGCATCCTGGATCCCTAAAACCAAAGCATCCCCAAGTCTACTGAGGTCAGAAAGGACAAATGCCTGGTTCTGTGGGGTAGGGAAAATATGGGGAGGTGAGTAATCCAGGCATATACGTAGTCTTCTGTGATGGTTAAGTTCATGTGTCGTCTTGACTAGGTTGTGGTGTCCATTTGTTTGGTTAAACAAGCACTGGCCTGATCGTTAATGGATTTAATCATCAGTAAGTTGATTGCATCTATAGCTGATTACATCTACAATCAACTGAGGAGTTTGCTTCCAACATTGAGAGAAGGCTCATCCAAGCAGCTGAAGACTTTCCAAGGATAAATGATGATTTCAGCAGTCAAAAGGAAGAATTTTCATCTCTACTTCAGCTAGTCAGCTTCTTCTAGGGAATCATCAAAAACCTTCATCAGAATTTCCAATTGTGGCTTGCCCAATGAAAATTGGACTTGCCTATATTCACAGTCACATAAGCAAATTCCTATTTTTTAAAAAATCTTGTAATATTTACTATACAAGCACATGCACATGGTCAGTTCTGTTTCCCTAGGGAACCCTGACTAATACATCTTTGCATGGTGTTGCAACCAATTCTCTGGTTTTCATTCCCACTTTATACTTGGCTTTCAGAAGTTACTAATAACTCTAATTTCAAAGAAAATTACTCTAGTGTTTTGTATAACAAAGCAGCTTCCATTTTGATAACCGTAGCTTACAGCTTTCTCTGCTCTGCTAAGTCAAGTCAAGTTTTCTATTGCAATCATCTTTTTATATTTCGGTTTTACACTTCTTCTACTGTTTCCACTCCAACTCTCTTTGACCTTGTGGGTTTACATATTTTTATGCTTACTGACATTATAGTAGGATTTCAGTTACTAAAGACTGAACAGGTGTGTTCAATCTGCCATGTTTAAAAAGTAGTTAAATCCCATGCAACTTTAAGGACCAGATCAAATCTCATTTATCTACACTATGAAGATGTCCTTAATCCTTTTCTATCTCACAAGCATTATTTGCCTTTTAATTTGTGTAAGGCATCAATTTCCTCCTACTTCTATACAGCACTTTTAAAAAAAGCTGAACCACAGTCAAGCAATGGTGCTTGAATGAAAAGAATACTAGAATTAGCATCAGAAAGCCATAGTTGTAGTCACAGCAGTAACATATATTGGCTGTGTGGCATTAGGTGGGTCATATAACATCTTAGAACCTTTCCAGTTAGTAAAATTGGGACAGGATAACACAAAGAATGTTTTGATGGTTAAACAAGATGCCAAATGTAAAAGTCCTTTTTAAACTGCTAAGGGCTTTATAAATCTCAGGTATTATTCATATGTAACTAGTTACATGTTAACTACCCTGTTAGGCTATAACCTCCTTAAGGGAGGGTAAGGCATCTAATATTCCTTTACTTCTCAATATCTAATACAGTGAATAAACAAAATAGATAATTTTGAGAATTTAAATTGAATTCTCACCATTCATAGGTTTCGGTTCACAGAGTTTCAAAGGAATATGAATCCAAAGCCAAGAAAAGCAGGGACTTTACAAGCTTTCCTTTCAAGTCCAAATATACATATACCATACAGTTCCGGACTTTTCTAGATGATTTCTCCTTCGTGATGTAACTTTATCCCCACATCTAGGCACTGATAGACTAAGAGCAAGATCCCTGCCTGGAATACTCTTTTCTTCTACAAAAGAAAGGGACTGGACTAATCAGTGGCATTCTACAATGTCTGTTTTGCTTTTCTAGCATTAGTCTTGCATTCAGATTGAAAATCAAATCAAGATGCAATAGCCAGGCAGGCCACGGTGGCTCAGCAGGCAAGAATGCTTGCCTGCCATGCCAGAGGACCCGGGTTCGATTCCCGGTGCCTGCCCATGTTAAAAAAAAAAAAAAAGATGCAATAACCTCCACCCAGCACCAATGTTGCTTAGCTTTAAGGAAAAAAAATAGGACAGGAAACAACAAAACTTACTGGAAGTCTCATGATTCCTGAGCACACTCCTGCTGTTCCTGGGATATTCATGGGCACAAGAGGTGAGTCTAGGCATGCAGACCACCTCTGCCCATGAAAATCACCAGCCCTGGGTACCCGTCGGTTTTTATACTTAGTCACACAGCCCCTTCAGATGCACGTGACCCGCTCATCATCATCATCATCCTCATCCTCAGGTATGGATGACTAGTCTCCCTTTTCATGAGCAGATGCAGCTCATGAATACTTGGTACCCATTACTCAATTTCAACTGTTAGTCCAGGTGCTTGATGTGGTACATTGTCTTCATCTGTATTCTTATTTAACTTTGATCAGTGGAGGTAAACTTCTAGACTTTACTCGAGTATGTGAATATTTACATATTTATGAACCAGGAGTGTCATAACACTTATCCATACTACACATAATACAATCAGTTATTTCTATTTTATTTTCCCTCTTTCTTTGCTTTTCATCATGTCTTTCTTTCCAAGCAGACATTCTAGAAAAGGCAAAACTATAGAGAAGTAAATGGTCAGTGGTTGTCAGGGAGTCAAGGACAGGATGGGAGGGGTAAATTGGTGGAGTACAGGACATTTTTAGGGAAGTGAAACCATTCTGTATGATACTGTAATGGTAGATACATGAGCTTATGCATTCATCAAAACCCACAGAACTGTACAGACAATGAATGAACACTAATATAAACTATGGACTTTAGGTAATAATATATCAATATTGTTGCATCAATTGTAACAAATATACCAAAATAAAGGAAGATGTTAATAATTGGAGAAACTGTGCAGAAGCAGTTGGGTGGAGTAGATATGGGAACTCTACTTTCTGCATACTCTTTTCTGTAAACTTAAAAATTTTGTTTTAAAATACAGCTTATTTAAGTATATATTTATATATATATATAAATATATATATATTTCCTCCCTAAGAGGAATATAATAGAATTATGGGTCTCTACAATATACCATACACAATGTCCTGTATGTAACTTTAAATTATAGATATGCAATGATAACATGGCCCATATTTAAGAGAAAAAAAGCAGTTATTAGATGACCCAGATGCTGGAATTAGTGGACAAGGACTTTAAAGCAACTGTTGCAAAAATATTCAAAGATATAAAGGAAATCATAATCTCACAGAATTAATAGATGGAGACTCTTCCTAGAGAAATAAAAGCTACAAAAAGAAACAAATAGAAATTCCTAAGTTAAGTGTGCAATTTTAGAAATAAAAATTTAATAGATGTGCTTAGCAGCAGAAGATGATAGAAGAAAGTGTCAGAGAAATTGAAGATAAATCAACAGAAATTTTCTAATCTGAAGAGCAAAGAGAAAAAAGGTTGAAAAATAAACAGAGCCTTAGTATCCTATAGAACAATATCAAATGGTACTTTTAATGTGCATTCTAGAAGAAGAGGAGAAAATATACATATGACTCAATATTTCCAAGATTTTGCTAAAAATATACAAACGTAAATTTGCTGATCAAAGAAATTAAGTGAACCCCAAATGGTAGTTGACTTCTCAACAGAAACAACAGAGTTTGGGAAAAAATGGAATGACATCTTTAAAATGCTAAAAGGGGGGGAACTATCAATTTAAAGTTCTATATTCAGTAAAAATATCCATCAACTCAAAACAAAGATATTATTTTTAGAAAAAATGGAAACATATCATTTATTGCGAGCTCATCTACCTATAAGAAATTACAAAGGCAGTTCTTCAGGATGAAGGTAAATGACACCAGATAGAAATCTGAATCAGAGCAAGAATTGAAGAAAATTGAAAGTGGTAAATATGTTTGAAAATATAAGCAAATGTATTGAGGATAATGGAAGACAGTTTTCATTGCTTCAGAAACAAATTACAAATATGGAAAATAGGAAGACTAGAATTAATTCTGAGGTACTGGATTAGAATTGAAAACCTCATTATGGATTCATATTTTTAATATAGATAGTACAGAAATAAATATATAAATGAGTCTACATATATATAATTGTGTGTTTACATACACATACATATCTGTATATAAGTATTCCTTAACTCTAACATTTGAGCCATCCTGAAACAATGACAAACCAATAGCAATGATTAAATCTAACACAGATAATATGATCACTAAATGATAAGGATAATATATTAAAATCCACTTGATAAAACAGGAATCCATGAGTCCATACTCATATAAATTAATGAGTCAGTCAGTCAGTCAGTCAATACAAAAAAGGAAGTAGAATTAGAAAAAGTCAAATAATAAATATAAAAGAAACAGAATTAGAAAATCATCAATAAATGCTATAGTGAGTGAAAGTTGGTGATAAACAAGATATTTACAAAATCTCAAAGTATCTCCCCAAATATTACAGAGGAAACAAATATTATCTTTCCAGTGGAGAAAATTGATAGGTACCACATTACCTAAACGATACACTTAGTATCACCAGTACTGGGACAAGTTAATATAACGTGTTTCCTGATATGACATGATTTCTGATGAGAAGGGCATCATCGCTTTCTGGTATTCTTGCCAAATATGCATAATATTTCTCTATGAGAAAACAGACAAAACAGAGGGACATTTTTAAAAAACAAAACCTGGCATGGACTTCTCACAAACGTTAAAGTCAAGACAGATAAAGAGTCTCAGAAACTGTTTCAGACTGAACAAATCTAAAGCAACAAGATCACTGAATTCAATGTGCGGTCTTGGAGGGAATCATAGACTAGATGAAAATATTATAAAGGACATTATTGGGATAATTGAAAACTTTAAATAACTACATTTGAAACAACATAGTATTGTTTTAATATTAAATTTCCTGACTTTCATAATTGTACTATTACTTAAGAAGAATGTCTCAAACTTTCACTCAAATGGTCCCCCCAAATTATATATCTACATCTATATCTAAATATATATATATATAGATGTTTAGAGGAAGAACTTGAATAGGTCAAATGATAAAGAATTGATGAATCTAGATAAAGGGCAGAAAACTTGTTCTTTCTAATGTTCTTGAAATTTTTATCTGTTTGTAATTTTATCAAAATAAAAGACATAAGCATAAATAAAAGTTAATTTCAAGAAAAAAATGAAGAAACTGTTCTGAATTTTTTAAAGAATAAATACAGTGCTCGCTTTGGCAGCACAATACAGATATATTGGAACAATATGAGAAGATTAGCATGGCCCCTGTGCAAGGATGACATGCAAATTTGTGAAGTGTTCCATATTCAAAAATAAAAATAAAAGAATAAATACAGACAACTAAGTACAATTACTATGATTGGATACTGATTCCAAAATAATATGAAAGCTATATTGGGAATAGTTTGGTAATTTTGAATGTGAACTGGGTATTAGATTCTATTCTTAAAACTTTGCTACTAAAAAGTTTAAACATGAGTGTCATAATGCCATCTGCAATTTCAATTTACTTTGAAATCATTCGATCAAAATTGTGTGTTTTGTGTGTATAAAACAGCCAAATGTTGCTGAATGTATGAGAAACATGTAATGGTTTAAATTAAAACACATTTTCAACTTTTCTATGTGTTTGAAAATGTTCAAAATATGGTGTTGAAGAAAAAATCATTTTAAAAACTGGGTAAGTAGATATAAATGAGGAAAGGGAAGCAACAGTATGTCATAAGAAGTTCCTTAGGATCTAGCTACTTTTCTTTTCTCAAATTAGTAAACTGAAGCTGACAGGTAGAGAGACCTTGCAAAACTTCCAACAAGTTGACAGTGGCAAAGTTAAATTAGGAATCCTGGTGTCCTGAGGTTTACATCAAGACTCTCACCATGTGATTAAGTATAAATAACTGCTTCAAAGTAGAAAGTGGTTGGACATTTAGGAATGCTAAGAAGCACCCAAAGAAAAAGAAGAAAATGAATTTGAAGTCAGATAAATATGAAAGTATTAGGCCTCTGTGACCATAAACAAGATAACTAAAATTTTTGCACCTCATTTTCCTTACTTGTAAAATGGGAATACTAATATCCACCTTTCAGCAATGCTGTAGGGATTTTAAATGATTAAAACAAAGCACCACATAATTCAGAATACAGGGGTTAGAACTTCATCAACAATTTGAGACCAAAGGAAGAAGGTTTATTTGTTCAGAACATAAATTTTCTGCAGCACATAATCTAACTCAACCTGTCTGGATAAATCTTTTAAATAATCCAAACGCAGGGAGCCCAGAATAAGAAAGAGGGCCTTTGATCCTGTGTAGCTTAATATAATACCTGGATACATCCAGAGTATATTAAGCAGATAATCAAAAAGGATTGAGGGATGGGAGAAAAAAATATGAACTATTAAACTTTACCACCGGGAAACCCCTGATACTGTGTCAAACATTAGGGACACCCAAACCAATAGTACAAGCCCTTGATCTTGAGGCTTGCTCTTGTGAAGCTTATGTATGTAGTAGAGAAGCTTAGGCTATGTACAGGTATGCCTAAGAGTTACTTCCGGAGAACCGCTTCTGTTGCTCAGATGTGGCCTCGCTCTCTCTCTAAGCCCACCTCTGCAAGTGAAACCATTGCCCTTCCACCTGCATGGGACATGATATCCAGGGGTGAAAGTCTCCCTAGTGGCGTGGGAGGTGACTCCCAGGGATGAGTCTGGCCTTGGCACCGTGGGATCAACAATGCCATCCTGACCAAAAGGGGGAGAAGAAGTGTAACAAATAAGGTATCAGTGGCTGAGAGAGTTCAAATAGAGTCGAGAGGCTGCTCAGGAGGTCACTCTTACGCAAACTTCAGTCAGACACTGCTACCTTTCATAGCTTGCCAAACCCCAACCAAAATCATTCCTACCAATCCTGCAGAACACCTAGAGTATTATATAAGGTTCTATCAAGGTTCCATGCACTAGGGTAACTTTCCAGAAACCTACAACCTCCAGATGTGTCCCAGAACCAGATAAGTCCTGAAACCTAGAGGACCCAGCCTCTCCAGAACATCAACTAGTTCCGTACCCCTATCTCATATTACCGACAGCACCTTTCAATGTGAGAAAGTTAGAATGGCCATAGCCCAAATACCCCTAAAGAGTGGGAGAAAGATCAAAGGTTATGGTGGAGTTATACAGAGAAGGTAGGGGTCAACAAATGAGTATGAGTGCTGAATCATTATATCGGTATGTCTTTTAGTATCCAGTATCTTAGAGCAGCTAGAAGTAAAAACCTAAAATTGAGAATTGTAACTCATACCAAACTCTGAAATCTGTTCTACAACTAACTGTTGCCATGTACTCTGAAATTTATTGCTTTTTTTGTATATATGTTGTTTTTCATAAAAAAGAAAAAAAAGTCAATTGTGATGATAAATGTACAGCTATATGATGATTTTGTGAGCCACAGATTGTATACTTTGGATGATTACATGGTATGTGAATATATAATATATATCAATAAAAAATAAAACACCACAGTGCCTGGCACATATAAGGTGTTGAAAATTCTCAGTGATAGTGGTTTAACTATGATGATGATAATCAGAATCACATAACCAAATTAATTATCAAGTGATAGCTTCATAAAATGTGATGAGTGATTTAAAAAAGGAAAACATTACTAATTGAATAAAGCACCACAGACATTTTAATTAAGCTTTAGAGAATGGGCACAATTGAAACCATTGAGAACTGTATAAAGAATAAGGAATGGAAGAAAAAGAAGGGGTAATTGAAGAAAGCATGAAGCTCCATTATTAATGAAGAGTGAGATTGAAAAAGGTCCTCAAATGTCGGACTCATAATATCTTAGGCATGATAGCTCTAGTTTCTGTCATTTTTCTTACTAGTAAAACCTTGGGAACGGGTTGTGAAAATTAACAGTCTGCCCAACTGAAAGTCCCATTCCAGCAAGCATATCAGCACCCACTAGAGCAATTCTTTAAGTTTTGTCATTATTCTTTATTCAGGTGAATAACTGGTACTTGAAACAGAGGAAGTAGGTCATAATATGTTTGTTTTAGTTCCTAATGATATACTTGCATAGATATTTACACAGGGAGGTAAAGAAGAAGAGGAGAGAAATTTACACAAGGTTAGGCAATGTAAACACATGAGGTATGATGAATATCTTAGCACAGCAGAGGGATTGTTTTCACCAATGACATCCCCGGCCCCACTCCAGCATCAGGACAAAACAGTATTTATTCTGTTGAGTCATTGATCATATGAAGCCTAAATATGTCATTCATCATTCCAACCCATTATTTCCAAGTGGAAAGAAGAGTAATAACATTACTAACTAGAAATTATTATTTCAAGGGAAATGAAGAGTAATATTTTTACACAATATTTTTGTACAATACTTATTTATAATTTCTTAGCTTATTCTCATACCAAACCAATGAAGTTTATATTAGCGTTATTATATGCCTTTTTGTAGTTGTGGAAAATTACTTACCTAGAGTTATATCACAGTTGAAATGGTAGATTTGGAATTGGAGCCAGGTCTGTCTCTCCATGGGTTTTAATCATCCCTTTTCAACTGGCTATCTCCAAAGATCCCATTTCCCACCACCATGTTAGGGCCAACTTCTATTGAGTTATATCCAGGTATGTAGAGATGAAGAAAACCAGATGGTTTAGGGTCTACAGATCACCAAGTCTAGTGAAATATTTACAAACTGCAGGTCAGGATTTGTGAATTATGAGAAAAAATGGAATAAAAATTGCCAAGAGTCATGACATTATGTAAGGCTTAGTTTCATTTCTGAGCAATTTCATTTGTTTGCACATATATATAGACCAAGCTATATTATAAACTTTATTTTTTTACTTTGAGTGACAATCAAAATCTTCAAAAATCACTGCTTTGTTAGAAAAAGCACAGGCTTTGACATCAGACAGGTTTGTATCTTAATGTTACTACTGCAACTATTATTCCCTAAAGAGTCCTTATGAGAGGATCCCAGTCAATTCTCTTCTCCAAAACTGCTTGGGAGACCAAAGAAAAATCCCTTTTCTCAAATATTAACCCCCCTTAACAGTGGCTATCAGAACCTTCTTATTGGTAAGAAAACTACCATTTAAGTTGTGGCTTTACTCATTCAACTAATATCTATCAGTGTTTAGACTCACAAGTTCACAAATCACATTCACTTA
Source organism: Myrmecophaga tridactyla (assembly GCA_004026745.1). Classification (NCBI taxonomy): domain Eukaryota; kingdom Metazoa; phylum Chordata; class Mammalia; order Pilosa; family Myrmecophagidae; genus Myrmecophaga; species Myrmecophaga tridactyla. The sequence goes on from PVIY010010479.1 coordinate 39,006, forward strand.
CTTAGCACTCAGCTCAGACTTTAAATAGTAGGGCTCAATTAATATTTGGAATGTAACAATGGCTGAATGAATAAGAATTCAAAAGAACCAGACATAAACTGGGTCTTCAAGAAAGTCAATGTTAGTCCCAGCCCTACCCTTCAGCTGAAGTTACATAAATATGAAAAATATTTAAAGGAACTGGAATGTTCTACCTGGAGAAAAGAAGATCCAAGGAGCATAGGTGAAATGTCTTTAGATAAACAAAAGACTGCCATATGGAAGACATTCTAGATTTATTCTGTGGCTCTAGAGAGGCAATTAGAGCAAATGGGAAGGCAGTCTTCATAATTTCTAGCAATAATGGTTGCCCAACAATGGAATATGCTGCACCTGTAAGTAATGCTTCCTTATAATTGAAGATATTTAAGCAAAACCTTTTTATGACTACTCCTTAGGAATGTTGTAGAAGAGACTCATGAATCAAATAGGAACTAGTACAAGTATAGCCAAGGCCCGCCAACCTTTGCAATACTGTGATTTGAGATACTGAAAGTATCTTTCTCAGTTAACCCAATAAAGATATAACTCTGAAAAAAAAAAAGTTAGTGTTTCAGTCTTCTAGAATAGCAGAAACAGGTTGGCTTTTACGATGGGAAATAATTAACTTACAACTTTACAGTTCTGAGGCCATGGAAGTGCCCAAATCAAGGCAGCATCAGGCACTGCTGTGCCACCAAACACAGGCTGTCGGTGTCCTGGACTCTGTCACACGGCGGCGTCTGCTGGTCTCTCCTTTCTCTTCTGGGTTTTGTTGTTTTCAGCTTCTGGCTTCCACGTCTTTCTCTCTCAGCTTCTGTGGCTTTTTCTGTTTCTGTGTGTTTCTTTCTTTGTCTGAATTATCATTCTCTTATAAAGAGCTACAATAAAAGTATTAAGACTCACCCTAAATGAGAGTTAAGATCCTATTTGCCAAAAGATCCTACTTCCAATGGGTCCCCAACCATGGGAATGGGTTAGCTTTAAGAACACACTTTTCTGGGGTTCACATAGCTTCAAACCATACTGTCAGTAGGTACATTTATTACCTAGTTCATGTATTTAACAAATACATATTTAATATGTACTATTTGCCATGTACTTTAATAAGTACCGCAGTAAACAAAATATACCTGATTTGTTCCCTAAAGGTGATGGGATAATAATAATCATCAGACTAACTACAGAATTAAAATTATTTTAAATGCTATGAAGAACAATATGGGGTATCATTAAATCATATGACAGGAAGGCCCTATGACGATGTAGAAAGAAGCAAGGGAAGCCACAGAAAAGTGGCTCCATGGGAAAATTATACTCAACCTGAATCTTGAGGGCTAACATCTAGAAGCCAGATTATTATTAAGGGCAACAGAGAGAAAAACAAGGTAGCTTGACAGACTGAGTTAAGAGCAAAGAGACTAGTATGGGATATAGGGAGAGAGGCCAGAAGAAACAAAACTTTGCAGGGACTAAAACTTTCTTAAGGGTTTTGAACAATAAAAACTGAGAAGTGGCATGATCACCTTTGCAGTTTATAAAGATCACTTGATTGTTTTATGGAAAACAATTTTGTTATTACAGATGTTGGGAAATAGCAGAAATCCAGAAAGGAAATGATGGTCTTCATCTTAAGTAGGACAGGGGAAGATGATAAAAAGTATATAGAATTGAGGATATTTTGGACATAGACATAAGAAGAGAACTTAGTAAAAAATTCAATGTGGACAATGGTGTATGGTGAGGATAAAGAGAGGCATGAAGTTTATGCTTAGAGTTTGGCTTGGACAACAATTAAAAGGAAGGGAAATAGTGAAGAGACTGAAAGATGGAAATATTAGTGGTGATGATCAAAATGGTAGCATGGGATATATTAAAGAGTATCCAAATGCAGATATTAAAAAGGCAGTTGAAATAAATTATTTTTTTAGAAAGCAATTGAATATCTGGATCTGAATATTAAGAGAGAGATATGGGAAAGATAAGCATATTTAGAAGCCATGCATGTATTGATAGAACTTAAAAAACATGAACAAATGAGTTCATCTAAGAAGGTGAAAATAGTACCTGGGACTAAGACCTGAGGATCTCCAACATTCACTCTTTAGCTAGAGGAGGAGGAGACAGTAAATGGTTGGAGAAAGTATAGGATGAAGAAGGTATGAGGAAATGTAGTTAACTGTACAGTGATGAAACCCAAGGAAAGAGATGATAACAGTGTGATCGAGTGTGAAGAATTAGAGGTCTTGTGCACTTAGAAAATGTCCATGCAATTAGTCAACTTGAATTGGTGACCTGCACAAGAACAATTTTAGTGGTGATAGTAAAGGAGGAAGAAATATAGTGAAGGTTGAAAAGTAAATGGCAGAGAGGAGAAACAGTCACATATACAAATAGAACAGTGTATGATGTGTCATATTCCAGCATGTTCAACGTGCCGTGGAAGCCCAGGGGAGCCTAGGGAGTTTCCAAAAGGAAACAGCATTTGAACTGAGTTTTAACAACTGAGAAAGATTTCAGTGATGTAATCACTGTCTGAGAGCCAGACTGACATCCTGGATTTTTCTCTAGCATACTTCTGCCTCAAAGCCTTTGCACCTCGCTCTCTGCCTGTAATGCACTTTCTTGGATATCTGTATGGCTCAATTCCACGCTTTCTTCATGTCTTTGCTCAAATGGCATCTAACCACCAAGTCTTTCCCTGACCATCCTGTAATAAATGTCCTCTCCTCAAACACCCAGCACCCTTATCTGCCCTATTCTTTGTCTCCATAATATGTATCACAATCTTGAATACTTTATAATTAATTGTTGATATGTTTATTGCCTATGTTTCCTAACTAGAATGGAAGGGTAGCTCTGCGGAGGTGGGAACTTTGTTATCTTACTGGCATATCCCCAGAGATGAGAACAGTGTCTGACATATTTCGAGACCTTTGAAGGTCTGAGATTTTACCCTACTTGAATGCTAACAAGTTAGTCTGCCACAATTTAGTGCATCCTGGCAGAAGACACAGATTCCCAGGTCACAGATGAGAGACTGAATTATTCTGGCAAAAGCCAGCATGTCAATGTTTGTGCTGGTTTCCCAGCCCCAGTTCCTACAGGGCTACAGGAAGACGGTCCAGTGATACCTGCAGAGAAAGTGCAGTTTTCTAACTGGAGAAGAATGCCACGATTTTTAAAATCCCACATCTTTTTTTTTTTTTTTTTTTTCGCATGGGACGGCACCGGGAATCGAACCTGAATCTCCAGCACGGCAGGGCAGAATTCTGCCACTGAGCCACCATCGCACTGCCCCCCACATCTGTTTTTTCTCCCCCACATCTTTTTAAAAGGCAGAAAATCCACGTGAAATTTGCTCTGCAGACAAATGTTATCCTTATTATCCTGGATAGTGAACAAACCTGACCTTTGCTACAGAGGGAGACACCACCTCCATTTTCCAAAGCTAATATGCAAACATCATTAAAAAGGCTGTTTGAAACAAGGGCTGTCAGTGCCTCTACTCTCCAGACATGCAGAAAGATGAGAGAAAATGGAGACAGTGTGTATATATTTTTTAATGAACTGTTAATATAATAGATACATTATATTATTATATCTGATATATTATAATAAATATGATATATTATATTATATTATAAGATATATTATATTATTCTATAGTAGAACTGTATTTCTATTATTATTTTTTTATTTTCAGATGAATAAACAGAGACACAGCAAAAGTTGATTAACTTTCCAAGAACATAAGCCAGAAAGAGGCTCCAGTGTTCCACATGCCACCACACATACTCTAAGGAACTGAGTTCTCCCTGTCTCCAACCTGAACCTCTATCAGCTACTTTAAACTTTGTGAAGGAGTGACAGAAAATAAGAGAAAGAAGACTAAGACAGGGAAGAAATAGAGAAAAGGAAGAAAGAATGGAGGGGATGTTTTAGCCATCCATGCCCGCTTACATGTCCAGGACTGCTGAGTAGGAGGGATCTTGGAGAGCATCTAGTTTACACCCTCACTTTATAGATGAGAAAACTGGGGCTCAGGAAGGAAAGGGCCTTCCCATAGTCACAGAGGGAGTTAGCCACAGATTTAACTAACTAACCGCCAGAACCGTTTTCCTGACAGAATCTTGGCCTTGGATATTTCAGACCCACCTGCTCTTTCACTCTTATTCCACAGGTGACATTCAACCTGGGGCCAGGCTCTGATATGGAGTCAATCAATAACCAAGGAGGTAACTGGCAGCACAGCAGGTGGAGCCTGTTATCACTCCATATATATGAACCTTCCAGTCCCAGGGCTCTGGAAAGAAGCGGTAAACTTGGTGCAGTTTTCAACTGAGCTCTGGACACAGAAATTCAGCCATGAAGGTAACAGGCATCTTTCTGCTCAGTGCCTTGGCCCTGCTCATTTTCTCGGGTAGGTGTCTATGTAAATTTTTTTCATTTGAATGAAAACTTTTGAACTGATGCTTTGCTGAGCACTTATCCTCTAGACTTTAAATTAGATCTTCTGGTCCCAATGAGATGAAATATAAGCAATGGATGAGAATTATGGAAAGAGGATTTTAAACATAAACATGAGGAAAAATATCTACAAATTAGAACAGTCCAGAGATGGAATGGTTTTCATCTAAGTACTGGAGACTGACATTTTGTCAGGGGTATGATAAAGAAAAGAAGGTGGGATTATTTCAACCTTAAGTGCTCTCCTAACTGCAAATTTTAAGGCCAATTTACAAATTTCAAATTCCCATGGAATTGCATTAAAATAGATTAACAATGGCTTCTCATTATTCTATATAGAAGGCAGTTTGGTTAAAAATTTTACTTTTTGACCTGCAGTATGTGTCCACGGAAATCATTCTGCTTGGCTACACATGGTGTACGTATGTCTCAACAATGTTGGCAGATGATTCTGAGCCCATGGGATTGAAATGAGCGGCCAATATGTCATTGGAAACGGTTAATATTTTCAAATTAATCTTGGAGACCTTGCAAAGAAACCTAACGGGAGCTGACTCGGCACTTTGCTAAAAAGAGAAAGCATATCATTTGTTGTATTTGCTAAATATTTATGGGAGCAGTAGGCCCTTTTCCCTTCCTCTTGCATTATAACTTATACAAACAGATGCCTGTGGGGGGTGACCACCTGCTCACCCGACTTCAGATGCACCTAGATTCTGAAATCCAGTGAGATCCCAACAATATCAGGTCCTCACTATTTCAGGGGACCTTATTCCCCAAGCCCATAGATGCCTCATTATTTTCCAGTACTTAGTAGGAAGAAACTCTACCTGAAAGTAGCCACTAAAAAACAAAGAAAAATAAACAAGAGCACTGGAGGAAGACTGAATGTTAATCTTTATATTTTCTGTAACTAGGTGACTCAGAGATTGTTGATATCAAAATCAAATCTCGCCGATATTTCCTCCTCTGAGTCCTCCCAGATTAGTTCCCTTTCCCTTCAGTGAACTCATCCATAGTTACCACCCCTGCATGATTTTAACAAGACTTCCAACACTATGGAGAATGCAGAGTGGCTATTCTAACCATATGTAAATTCTAAAAATGTGAATTTGAACTACAGTCAGTCAGCATAATGTAACTAGAAAATAGTTCTTTGGGGAACGGATGGTGAGTTCTCAAAGAGCTTCATTTTTTAATATCACTTACAAAAGGGCCCTTGAATGTCATTTAAAAAGTTAGTGCTGGGCGGGCCACGGTGGCTCAGCAGGTAAGAATGCTTGCCTGCTGTGCCCGAGGACCCGGGTTCGATTCCTGGTGCCTGCCCATGTAAAAAAAAAAAAAAAAAAAAAAAGTTAGTGCTGTGTCAGAAAACTTGGTTCCTGCTAGGGATAACTGTCTCAGAATCATAGAGACGCTCTTTACCTTGATCTATAAACTGAGATAAAGAGAGTTAAGCTTCCTCTATCACTAAGTGGTTGTGAGATCAAAGGTTGTGAGAATGTCAGTGGACATTCTGCAGATATTTGCTCAGGACATAATAGGCTTCAAGCAAGAAGGACTGTGTTTCACCTTTAAGGAAATGGATTAACATATCTGAAATAGCAAATTGAAATACTGTGGTAATGGTAAATTTTGTGCTTATTTTTTTCAAGATTTCATCAGGTAGGAAACAGATGGAAGCCAGTCAGATGCCCTTGAGAGATGATGAAAACGAGAAGGGGTAGGAAATGGAAGAGGGCTGCAAAGAAGTCAGAGTCTTCATAAAAGAAAGAAAAAAAAATGTGTAACAATGGCTCTAAAAAAAAAAGAGAGAGAGAGAACAGATCTTGCTTTTCCCATCTTGGGACCCAACTAACATTTCTGATTTATGTTTTCTAGGTAACACTGAAGCTGAATTCCAAGGAAGAGAGGTAAAAAGAAATTTGCAGTTTCTCATTTCTCAAGTCAAATCTGTTTATTCTACAAAATCGCAATCTAGCTGTCACTCTTCAGTATAGCCTGAAGGCAAGGTGATGAATGTAAATACTAGAGAGGCTTAACCTATAAAATCCATATGGAAGTACCACTCTCCTCACAGGCTGATGTCTAAGATCAAACTCATTGGTGCACAGGAAAGTTCTATGTGGACATATAATGCTTGCTGTAAAGGAGGGTTTTTTTGTTTTGTTTTTTGTTTATATGGGCAGGCACCGGGAATCGAACCCGGGTCCTCTGGCATTGCAGGCAAGCATTCCTGCCTGTTGAGCCACCGTGGCCCACCCTGTAAAGGAGTTTTTAACAGGTACTTGGACTTAGCTAATAGGAGAAGCATTTTAAGTAGAATCCTTCTCAACTCTACTCAAATTAACTCTTCCTCCTTACACCTAGTTTGACCCTGTAGGTAATTACTCAGGTGTAACTCTAATTTGTAATTACCAAAAAAACACAGTAATAAGCTAGGTTATTCTTCTAGAAAGATATTCTCGACTTAACTTTTCCATTTTTTTCTTATGTTTTAAAGATAATTTCAGTAAATTTAGAGACCAGAAGTATCCCTCTTCCCTTTATCTAGTGTGGTGGCAGATGAGAAACTTAAGTTCATAGATGAATAAATTATTACATTTGTGAAAAGTATTATTAAGATCTAGTACCATTAAGAACCTAACCAAGATAGAGATCATGGAAGGTGTCCCTAAGTAAGTGTATCAGTGTGTGTGTGTGTGTGTGTGTAAAGAGATTTATTTTAAAGAATTGGCTCATGTGAATGTAGGGGCTAGTAAGTCCAAAATCTATGGGACAGGCTGGAAAGCTGGAAAGCCAGGAAAAAGTTGATATTATTGTCTTGAGATCAGATTTGTAAGTTAAGCTGGCAGGCTAGAAATTCAGACAAAATTTGATGTTGTAGTCTTGAATCAGAATTTTTTCTTCCCTGAGAACCCTGTTTTTCTGCTTGAGGCCTTCAATTGATTGTATGAGGCCCACCTACGTTTTTATGGTAATCTTTACTTAGAGTCAACTAACTGTAGATACCAACCACATCTACAAATCACCTTCACAACAACACACAAATGATTAAATAATTGAGTTCTATAGCCTAGCCAAGTTGACATATTTGATTAACCATCATGGAAAGTGAAATTTATTTTGAACCATGAATGATAAGTAAGTTTTTGCAAAACATAAGTGGGGGGTGAGAAGAAGTAGAGTGAAGCAGTTAAAAGTTAAAACTCAGGAACTAAAGTGACTGGGTTTGATTCCTGGATCTAGCAATTACTAGCCACGTGATATTGATGATTTTATCAATTTGTACCCATTATTTTTACCTGAAGAATGAGTATTAATAATAAGGTCATAGAATAAAAAATTAAATAATACATGGGGCTTCACAACACAGTGAACCCTAAATTAAAACATGGACTATAATTAATAGTACGATTATAAAAATGTACTTTTATCAATTTTAACAAATGTACCATACCAATTCAAGGTGGTAATAATAGGGTGGTTTATGGGAATCCTGTATTTTTTTCATGATTTTTCGGTAAATCCACAACTTCTCTTATTTAAAAAACAAAAACGTTTCATAGCATAGTTGTGAGGTTCAAATAGAATAATACATAAAAAGCACTCAGGAAAGTGTTTGACCCCAAATAGTCATTCAGTGATCTTATAGAAATAAGGGAAACAGATTGTGCAAAGCTTCTGAAGGTGTAAGAAGCATAGTGAGTAGTGACCAAGAGAAGTCACTGTTGTGAGTGTACAACACTGTGCTTCAAGGAAGGACATGCCCTAAGGTGAGTCTGGCCTGAGAGGAGCAAGCACTGCAGAAATTGTAAACTTGATCATCTCACTCATCTCATTTAAACTTCACAACACCACTATCAGATATGCGGGGAAAATGAAAATATGACTCCCATTTTTCAGATGAGGAGACTAAGGTTGAGAGAAACCAAGTTACCTGTCAAAGTTTTATAACTCGTAAATAGCAGAGGCATTACTTACAACCAGATCTGACTCCAAATCTTAGAATCAGTTCCCTTAAAACATGTAGCTTCACTCTCCCAGCTACTGTCATGATCACATCTTCAACTTGACCAACTACAGAGTGAACAGAACCATTTTAGACATTATGCTATAAACGGAAAGGATGGAAAGTAATGGGAAATAATTCTGTTTAATAACATTTTTAGGCTCAATGTAACATAAAGGTGTTTGGATGCCCCAAGATTTATAAGCCTGTCTGTGGGACTGATGGAAATACTTATCCCAATGAATGCCAGCTATGTCTTGAAAACAAGTGAGTATAAACTAGAACTTCTTTTAAAATACTTATTTTAAATAGTTGTCTTCAAACTTCCATATATCTTATCACACTACAGTCTCAATATACCAATAACATGAATCTTACCATGAGAAAAGCCAAAAGATTGCTTTTTTACAAGACTAATTTTCTCTCTCTCATTTTCATATATCAGTATGATTATATATAGATGTTCATGTATGTCTATTTGGATAGAAAATATTTATTGCATCACTACATTGTGTTAAGCACTTAACATTCACAACAAGTCTATGAGGTAAATAATACACACGAGGAAACTGAAATTCAGTTTAAATAAATTGTTCAAATGCCACCATCAATAAATGGCATTCTGGAACGGAATCCTTGTTCTTTCCACTATGCTGTAATGATAGGTGTCAGAATAAATATGGGTGGGGTACAGAAGGAAGGTAACATCTGTCTCTCAGTTGTCTCACACCCAGTGCTAATACAGTGTTGTCAATGCTATGATAGAAGTTTGAGCAGAATGTGCTGAGAACACAAAACAAAAACCACTAATTATGCCTGCTGCAATTTGGAAAACTTTGTAGCCTTTCTCTAAGCGGCAAAAAAGAAGAGTGAGGGATTCCAACAAGGAGGAAAAACTGAACAAAAGAGAGAAAAGAGTTAATAACATAGTGTAATATAAAAATGAATAAAAAATGTTACTGAAAGGATGATGGAATAGAAGAGGGAAAGCATTTTAATGACTCTAAATTAATAAAAAATTACTTGCATAATAAAAACTCATGCTGGAACAACAAAACAGCAGACAGTCTAAGTTTTAAAAAAGCTCATACACGTAAAATACCTTTTATTTTAAAAATACTTCTTGGTGATTTCTAAAGCTTCAAATATCAAATATGAATCAGATAGATTGGATGAGCAAAAATGTATTTGTGCAATACTTTTATTTGTGTAGAGGCAGCCTCAATGAAGTTTCATTTTCAGAAATGACCTTAGTCAGGTGATGTGAATCAGACTCGGGGCCTTTCAGAAGTAGATTTGCACAGATTTTCTATCTTACCCAGCATCTGAACACTTAACATGCTAAGCCTGGTGCTAGTCTCCCCCACTTTCCTTGGGTTTATAACTAAGAGAATATGAGGCCATGAGTACAAATAAGCTTCTTATAGCTTGCGGCAAATGCCATAAAGGAGGTATAAACAAAGTGCTGCCGGAGTGATGTAGTGGTACTGATTTCTTCTTATTGAAAGGGGTCAAAAAAGGTTTCATGAAATGGATGCCATTTAAAAGAGAACCTGAATTTTGACAGCATCACAAAAGCATTCCAGGAGTGACATGATCAAAATAAAGAGAAGAGATTCCACAAATGACTGGGAAGCCTCCTAGTTATTCTGGAACTGATTTAATATTAAAGACTTTGTTTTGGGCTCAAATGACAATGTAATTTTAAATTATATGAGCACATAAATTCCCTTCCCTATTACACAAGCTTTCTTTCTGGGTTGCTTTAAGCCATTTCAGAAAACTCTCAAATTTAACCAGGATAAGGGACCTAGCTCCCCCATAGTGAGAAATTTAATATCCTGAAGTCCTGTAGTTTTAGATCCAAAACATCATGTGATCTGCTTTGATGCAAATTTGTTTCCATTATAAAGGCTCACAAAAGGAGCTTGAAGCCACTTGTTCATTTTCTCATGACCTATGATATTGACTTTTAGGTCAGATATATTTCCATCTAAGGAGACAGCAATCAAATAGCCTTGAGACTTGGGGGATTTCCAAGTGCCAAGATCAAAAGGCATACTTTTTAGAATGAAATATTGGAAAAATATGGACATAAGGCTGGAATGCCCTATTACCTTAACCTTTTAAACCTACTAGTCCCTACTTGTTCTTTATATTCTTTTCAGAAGATATAAATGTGGGAAGGACATTTGAATGCCATCAATGTAATCTCTCTTCCTATTTCTCAGATAAGAAAACTGAAGCCTAGAGAAATGATATGGCTTTCTCAAATGTACTATATTTTCTAATGTACCATAAACCTTTTCTTTCTATTGCCCTTTAAAAGCCCAGAACAAATCCACTGACTAGTATATTGGTTTCCTCGAACTGCCATAGCAAATTACTAGAAACTTGGCAGCTTAAAACAACAGAAATGTATTCTCTCACAGTTCTGGTGGGGGAGGGCAGAAGTTTGAAATCAAGGTGTTGGCAGGGTTCGTTCCTTTTGGAGGATCTGAGGGAGAATCTCTTCCATGCCTTTCTCCTCACTTCTGCTGTTTGTTCCCAGTCCTTCGTGTTTCTTAACTTGGAGTTACATGATTGCATTCTGTCTCCAACTACACATAGCCTTCCCTCTATGTCTCTGTGTCTCAAATTGACCTCTCCTTCCTCTTATAAGGACACCAATTATTGGATTTAGAGCCTACCCTAAATCAAGGATGATCTTAAGATCCTTAACGTGATTACATCTGCAAAGACCCTATTTCCAAACAAGATCACATTCACAGGTTCTGGGGGTTAGGACTTACACATAAATTTGGGGGAAACATAATTCAACTATTACTAATTAGTATACAGACATAGTAATCAGAGCCAGTCTCTGATCCTGGTTGTTGGGTTGGGTGGCTGGTAGATAACACCAAACAGGGGCTTGCCTGATAGTCTTCTTCATCACCATATGCCTGGTAGATAAACAGTAAGTCCTCCTTTTATTTCTTCTAAATCTCCTGGTCATTGAGGATCCTTTTCTATAGACTAGGGTAATCCAGTAGAACTTTCTGCACTGATCAAAATGCTTTATATCAGTGTGCTATCCGATGTGGTAGCCACTAGTCAATTACTGAGCAATTAAAATTGCTATCAAGCAATTAAAATATGGCTAACACAACTGAGAAAATGAATTTTTCAGCATTGCTTAATTTTAACTAAATGTGGCTATCAATAGAAAATACATCAACCCTTGCATGCTCAGTTTAGCTGCTTGTAGTGTTGTATGTTAACTGATTCAGAAACAAGTATTGAGAGTGTGTAATGATTTTGGGACAAGAAAGCATTGAAAACTTTTTAAATGAAGATCCAACAAGATCCAGATAAAGAATGTATAAAAATACATGGAAATGGAGGCAGAGATTAGAGTAGCGGTTACCAGAGGATGGTGGTAGGAGAGAATGGGAAGCGATTGCTAATAGGGCAATAGAAATATTTTGGAATTAGATAGTGGTGATGACTGTACAACATTATGAATATACTAAATACCATTAAATTGTATAATTACAAATGGTTAAAATGATGATTTTATATGTATTTTATCTCGGTAAAAAAATATATGGAAGACTGAGTGATATTTATGGTGGTGCAAAGTAATAGAGAAATGGAAGAATTTTTATAAGCCAGTATATCCAAAGGAAAGAATCATTAAAAAAATGAAAGCTCTGGAAACAAATTTTATGAGGAACAATTATAGAATCTAGAAATATTTAGCTTAGAGAACAGAAAATTGGTTTGGGAAAAATGGTGTGTGGGGAGCAGAGTTGTTTTTCTCATTAAGGGGTAGACACTTAGAGCTCCCAGGTACCATTTGGGATAAAGATATGATTTGTTTTGCAAGAGCTCACAGATATGAACTCCCAGAAACAGAGTTCTAAAGCCAAAGGATTAATCATTTAGTTTCCTATGATAGCCTAGGAAACAGCTAAGTTGGCAGCCTGGCAGCTAGGGTAGTGACATCAGAAGCAAAAGAAGCAGCAACGGTTTAGATATGTAAACGCCATAAGGGCAGACATCTTTCTGTGTCCCGAATGCCTAAGAATATCAGTAAATATTTGATTAGTTAATGAATATATGAAGAACGTCAGAAATGAGACTAAATCTCTAATATTTGTATTGTAATAAAAGCTTATTTTTTCATTATTTTACTCTTATGGTCTATTTTTGGTCAGTAAAGTTTAAGCTGTTTTTTTTTTCTCTCTCTCTCTCTCTCTCCTACAGGAATCGTCAGACTTCTGTCCGCATCCTAAAATCTGGGCCTTGCTGAGAAGGCAGGTTCTGAAATCCCATAAGGTCAAAACAATGTCTCGATGGCCTGATTGTTGAATAAATGCATGTGAATACTTCCTGCCCTTTCCTTCCCTGCACTTCCCACACGTTTAGGCCTCTCTCTTAGTAAATGAGATTGTCATGCCTTTTAGATATTAAATGATAGGACACAGTTGGTTGTGAATACATTTAAACCCATGGACTAGACTATGATTGTAAGAAATGGTCGGAAAACTCTCAGTCCAGAAACAATACCTATCACCTTTCACTGAAATAATTTCTTCAGGTTTCCTTGAGATTTAATTGAGCATCTACTGTGCCTGATATGATTCTAGTATATAACATAAAGAATTCTAAGAGCTGCCTATCTGGTAGAAGAAAGTTTAGTCCTTAAAATTTTCTGTATATTTCAGAATGTAGATTTTAGGTCAGAAATTATCTTCTCAAAGAGGATCTGAATCATTGAATAAACATTTTCTCAGTTATGCTCTGAATTTAGACTTAATTCCTCTCCAGGAAGAAGCAATTTCCCCTTAGCTACTGAGGTGAACAGTATTACTGCAGAGCTATCATTTCTTCCTGATAACCTGAGGTTTGGATGGAGGGCTTCACCTAGGACTTGAATTAGAGATGTGTTTCATAGGGCAAATCAGAGGTAAAAAGGGCTTGGTTCTGAATTAAGCTGGCCAAGGATCCTTCCACATCAAACCAGCCCTAAGAAGATGATCTGGCAAGGAAAGAAAAGACTATAGGTCAGATAAACTGATCATGAGGACCTGGTATAGTTCACTTTGCTTTATGTTATGCAATGACCTGTAAAGTTATCCAGCCTCATCTTGTAAGCAAAATTAGAAAAGTAATCTGCTTAATAACACCAGCAAATAAAGTTGCAGAGTTAGGCTTTTAACCCGGGATTGACTCCAAGTCTAGTCAAATGCTTCTTCTACTAAACCACAGCATTATCTCACATGGATTTCTCTTTGCGGTTTCTTTCCTAGGAACTTTAGGTAACATTCTCATATTAAACGGGTATATATGTTTATAATCAGGGACAGCAAATAAAAGAGAAAGAAGACATAACCACCAAAGAAAAAGTACTCACAGCTACTATAAAAGGGAAGGAAAAGCAGTTTTAATCTCCTAGTTCATGAACAACTAGTCTTAAATGGAGAGGTGGATAAGGGACTAAAAGAGCCTGAGATACATCAAGTTCTCTAATACACAGCAAGAAATCGATCATCCATTGAGCCAGAAATAGCTAATCAAAATCTATTTCACACTTGTAAACAACACAGTTGCATGACTCGCTAAGGTTTAGGTTAATTTCAGAATACACGTCTTAAGGTTTAAATCTAACCACTAGGGGATGCTGTGGTCTTCCTAGCAACTCAGACAAACACGACTCTAACTCACCATGTATCCGGCTGACAGAAGTTACAGAGGCAAGATGGCTTCCAGAATCTCGTCTATGACATTAGAGGACACCTGAAGGACACCTCTAATATTAAGGAACTTTGCTCCTGTGAATAGAATCATTGAATACTGGAAAACATTTTGTATAATTGGGCCATTTTATAGGTCCAGAGAGGAAGAAGTCACTTGGATGTTGTAGGCAAAGGCAAGACGTAAACCCAGACTGTCTGACTTTAATGACTCTGCTCTCACCCAGCCATGGGGCAATATGTGGATTAATATGTTCATTAATGGTAGCTATGTTCATTTTTCAGAAAGATATTTACAAACTAGAATGTGTTTAGAGGAGGGAGACCACTAAGATTGATAACAATTTGAAGCTTTGTCCTATAATAAGTGGTTGAAAGAAGGGGAGAGATTAGGGCTGAGAAACGGCAAACCATGGAACATGGTGGATATTTTCAATCAATGAAACCATGGGGTACTCTCAACCCTATGAAAGGAGAAACTTTGCCCTTTTTCACTGCTGTATTCCAGATTCTAAAACCTCGGAGGTGCTCAATTAGTATTCTTTTTCTGTCACATATGACAGAATGAACAAGTCCTATGTGGTCCCAAATGCTACATGTTAGATTAATTGAGTAGGAATTAAAGACAGATTATTATCTCAGTAGGGAAACATATACTATCATGGTTAAGATTAGGGGGTTTGAATCTGGGTCTGCCATTATCTAGCTATGTGTCCCTGGAGCAGTCACAAAATTTTCGAAGTCTCAGATTCCTCATCTTTAATATGCGGTGACTAATAATTCCCTCATAGGGCAATTAGAGCAGTGTTGCCGCATAGTAAGTGACCAAGAAGTGTTAGCTATTATCATTATTATTTTCATCTTCTAACCCTTTGAGCTCTCTAAACATGCAATTCATTGTCTCCCGTACCTTAACGTTTCTGTGACAGAACTTGACTTCTTCAGGAAACAATTCATTGTAGTATTGAATTGTCGGGGATTTTGTGGAACAGATTCCTCTAAGATTAGACTAATTTCTCTCTGTTTTGTACTTCAAAAAAATTCCAGAATTATAGATCACACCTTCAAATTATGAAAGAGTAATGGCTGAGAAAAAACTGGAAGGAGTTTGTGGTCCTGGGAAAGAATAAGGGAGTAAACCCAGCTGGCAACTGCCTCAGCAATTATTGCCTTCAGTAAGCCTAGCATTACTTCCAACATGGTGAGATGTAATGACCAGGGGCTCCACGGGTAAAGATAAGGGCTGTACAGAAATGCAGGTAAGCTCCACCAGGAGCCACAGGGCCAGTCGAGTTCTGCAGTTTCCTTCACTGGCTTCAGAGTTTTGAAATATGAAGTATCCAAAGAGAACCGTAAACCAAAAATATTTTTGCCCCTCATAAGAAATAAACTACATGTTTAAATTAAACATTGAAAAAATACATATACTAAGTCTCTTAAGAAACAGGAACATGAGAAATATTGAACCTTTATTTCAGTTTCTGATCCATTGTATCCCCTAGAAATCTTAGTTTATTCAAATTAAGTAGAAATAAAATGTACTTGCATGATAAAAGAGGCAACTTGCAAAGCTCTTAATTCTCAAAGATCTAGCACTGCCAACAATTTCCTCTTTTCTTTCATTGCTTAAATGGTAGCTAAATTTTAAGGAAAAATACAGAATATGTAGATAATAAAATAGATGTTCCCTAAAAGGGATAATATAGATATTTTTCTTTTACTCAAATCAAAAGCCACTGAAAAACAAACAACAATAAAAAAACAAACAAAAAAGACTGGTTAGAAGTCAGGGGAAAAGCCAGGCTACTGGATGGAGTGCTGTTTGAGGTCAATTGTCTTTTGATAGGGATAGCAACTCATTCTACTCATTGCATTTGAAATTACAAATAAGAAATATAGAATAAAATAAATACTATTTGGGTTGGATTATTCCCTCTTAAAGGAAGAAAAAGGGAATAAAGGAATGTGAGGAAACTTGGAATTAGGAGTTGTTAGGGAATAAGTTATGCTAGAAATAGAGAAAAAAAAGTAAACCCCAAGAAAAAGAAAACAACCAAAAAAACTGTGGATGTTACAGGAGGAAAAAATGGAATGAGTCTTGTGTAGTATTAAAAATCCACAGAGACAAACACAGGAATAGAGAAAGAATAAGAAGCAGAGAGCAAGACAGCGAAAATTTAATGTCTTATAGTAAATGTAGCTCTGGAAGGCCACATTCAAAACAAGTAATATTTTTCACTATTAAATATCAGTTACTTTTAAAAGACCTTTTATTTACTGAAAAGACTCATGCTTGTCTTTAAAACCAGTTTTTGAAATAAAGTGTTTAATTTGGAGTCCTAGAGACCTGTAAAATATTTAAAAGAATGACTTAATAGACATTATCTTTCAAATCTTAAAGGTAAAATAAATAGGAGCTAACCAGTATTGATTATGTCTATGTGCCAGCTTTGAACTGGGCCTTCTACAGAAAGCAGGCTGAATTAGGATTTAATGTTATGCATTAAATCTCCATTTTTAGTAATGATGAGGGAATACATAGGGAAGGTTGCAATTAATTATTCAGAATTTGAACAAGAAAATGAAAATTAAAAGCATTTTAATTTTGCTTTAAGGCTCTTCAGAGCACAAACAGGCTGCTGAAGCCTCTTCATCTCTCCCAACACTATCACCAATACTCTTCATTCTATCTGCCAGTTCACCTCACGGAGAGGTTCAAGGGAAACAATTCCAAATCTATATGTCTTAGTGTTCCAGGCTGCTATGGCAAACACCACACAATGGGTTGACTTAAACAATGGGAATTTACTGGCTCATAGTTTTGAAACAGGAGAAATCCAAAATCAATGCATCAACAAACTGATGCTTTCTCCCCAAAGACTGTGGTGTTCTGGCACTGGCTGCCTGCGATCTTTGGGTTCTGTGGCTTTTCCTGTCACGTGGTGATAGACTAGACGTCACAATGTCCTCTCCTTTATTTTCCAGGGTCCGGCTGATGTCCAGCTTCAGCTCCTCACTGTGGCTTTGTCTTTATAAGTAAGAGGACTAAAACCCATCCTGATGCAGTTTGCCACACCTTCACTAAAAATTACATCTTCAAAAGGTCCTATTTACAATGGGTTCACACCTGCAGAAATGGGTTCCAGATTAAGAGCATGTTTTTTTCCTGAGGCAAATAACTCAATCTATTAAACCACGTAAAGACTAGTCCACAGACTTCTCCTATTGAACCAGCTGTTCTGAATTGTCTTATTCATTCATCCATTTATTTATTCAACAACCATTTATTGAGCATCTACTATATGCTAGGCACTGTTCTAACCTCTGGGGGATTCAGTAATAGCCATGTCAGAAGAGATGTTTCCCTTCTTGCCACTAGCACTCAAATGGAGAGAGGAAGATTAGTTATCAAGAGGAAACAAATACACAAACAAGATCATTTTAGATGATTTTCAGAGCTATGATGGAAATAAATGGGATGATGGGACAAAGAGTGATGGGGAGGTCACAGAAATGTGGACATAGTGGATTAAAAACAGCCATAGATTATTTTTAACAACTCCCTTCAAGAGGTAGAGTCTATTTTCCCACTCCTTAAAACCTGATTGGCCTCATGATGTGCTCTGCTCATTAAAATGTTGCTGAGGTGACATTAGGCATCTTCTACTCTCAGCCTCCTGAAGTCCAGGAACCTAGTGAGGAAAACTGAGCTAGCCTGCTGGAGAGGTGCATGCATAAGAACTAAGCCCTCTAGCTGACAGCCCCAGCCAAACTTCTAGACAACAGAATTAGGATAGCTGAGAGCCACCCCCAGCTGATCTGCCAAATGACCATAAACTCATAAAGGAACCCAGTCAACACCATGCAGAGCAAAGACAAGTTATCCACAATGAACCCTGCCCAACTAGCTGGACCACTGAATCATGAGCAAAGAAATGTTGTTTAAAATCACAATGTTCTGGTGGGGTTTTATGAGCAATAGATAACTGAAATTGAAATAAGAATGATGGAGCTACTTTAAATAGGACAGTCAGGGAGGGCATCCACGAGTAGGTAATATTTGAGCATAAACATAAATAATAAAAATTTGAAGAAGAGAGTCCTGGGACATGATTGTAGGCAGAGAGAAATGCAAATGTAAAGGACCTAAGGCAGAAAGATATGACTTGGTGTGTCAGAGAAACAGAAATAAGAACATTATGGCTGGAGCTTTGTAAGCAATGGGGAAGGTAAATAGCAACATGGGATGAGATGGAAGAGGCCACATTATGTGGAGCCTTGTAGATGATGGTAACAAGTTTAGATTTCATTCTAGATTAAATGGGAAATTATTAAGGGTTTTCTTCCTGTACATATTTAAACATCATCCTGGCTACTGTGTGGGGAATAGATAATAGAAGAGTCCAAAATGAAGACCAGTTAAAATGCTGTAGAGCTCATTTAACTTATAGGTCACAGTGGCTTAGATCAGGGTAATGACTGTGAAGATGGAGAGGAGAGGATTGATCCAAGATATATTTTGGACATAAAACCTACAGGATTTGCTGATGATTTGGGTGCAGGGTGTATAGTTAAGGAGAGAAAGGGAGGCATCAAGAATAATTGCTGGGTTTTGGGCTACTTCATATGGATGGAGATTGAGGAATAAGTTTTGAGTGGAAAGTGGGAAATGAAGAATAAAGTTTCATCTTTTAATTTATTAAATTTTGTTACCTGAAATGGATATCCATAATAAGAACTGACAATTTGTCTGGAATTCAAGCAAGAGAAATAAAACTAGATATATACATTTGGGAATTTTCATCATATAGATAAAGCTATGGAAGAAAATGATAAATGTGGAGAGTTTAGACAAAGAAGAGGGGCTAGGTTAGGTAGAGAAGGAAGAGACATTCTGCTGATGCAAGAAAAAAATTTTAGGACAAGTTTAACAAGAAAAAGTTTTTAAAAATGTGAGGTCATGGATGGTAAAATATTAACTTTAAAAAAAATCAGTGGTGGTCAGCTGGGTCAAATGATACTGAGAAGTCAAATAAAAATGGAATAGACAAACATCTATCTCCCAAAAGTTTCAAAATGGAAAGCGTTGGTGAGGGTGAAAAGACCTATTTCAGTGAAATGATTATCAAAATGTAAAGTTAGCATGGAGTGAACTGAAGCATAAATCTATGGACAAGATGATTTCTATGGTGGATGTCAGTCAATTCTTTCCCTAGTCACTCCAGTAATATTACTCACTGAGCTCAGGTTCCAAATGGCCACAGAAGTAGGGGCAAAAGTTATGTATTGCCTCAACAAGATGGATACCACCAGAGCTTATCTGGCTACCATTATTGCTGAGTATTCATCCGTTACAGCAGAAGAGTGAAGCTGTGGCAACATTCCTGAGGGTGACCAGACAGCTACCTGGTGGCAGGTTTATTTCACTGGACAGTAACTTGTCCCCACTAGAGGAGATATTTATTCTTACTATGGATTTCCCGTTCCTAATTCAGTACCTCTATAGGCACCAGTGTGAATGCCTTATTTAGTATCTTGATATTCCACATAACATTGCTACTGACGAATGAACTGATTCCACAGAAAACAAACTGTGTCAATGGCCCATACCTTTGACATTCAGTGGTTCTGCCATGTTCTCTATCACCCAGAAATTCCCAGCCCTACGGAACGTGAGAACAGTCTACTGAAAATTTAGTTACTGCACCTTCTGGTGGAGAAGTCCCTGCAGAGGTGTCCTAAAGGAGGCGGCATTTGCTTTGAACTAGCAGCCAATTTATGATACTGTTTCTGTCACAGAATTCACAGGTCTGGGAGCCAATGGAGAGTATACTCAATGACCAACTTGAATTTTTGTTTCTAGCCCCAGCAAATTTGAGTCCTGATTCTTCAGAGGCCTTAACTCTCAGGGGAGACTGCTTCTGCCAAACAACATAATAGCTCCATGGAACTGAAAGGTGAGGCTGTCATCTGGCCATGTAGGGATCCTCATGCCACTGAAATGACAGGCAAAGAAAGGTGACTGATCTCTATTATTAAGGGAAATAGGATGCTACTACGCATTAAGGCAGGGGACAGGGTGGATTATATTGGGAACTCAGGGAATCCTTTGAGGTACCTTTCAATACTTCCACGTTAAGTAATAAAAGTTAAAGGAAAACTTCAACTAAAATAACCACTAAGGGCTTATATTCTTCAGGAACAAAAGTTTGAACTACTCCAGCAGGTAAAAGATTTCAAGCAACTGAGGTGTTGATTAAGGTCAATGGGAACATAGAATGAGTAGAAGAGAATTATAAATATCAACCATAGATTCATAAGTTATTAATAACCAATTATAGATATGATGACTATCGCTTTTACACATGATTTCTTCCTTACTTGTTATGTAATGATTGGGTGTGTTACTTGTCTCTTTTTTTTTTCTTCTCTCCCTTCCCTATAAAGAAGTATGGTCATGGTCAATTTTGCAATTTAGTATTTAAATTACAAAATATCCAAGGTAAAAGCATTTCTGTTTATATGCAAAATATACCATGTTAGTAAAAGCATCATATTGTGATTGTTGTTGGATGAAGTTTAAATAAGGGTAGAAGGGAGGTGAATGAACACTGAGTAGCCAAAAGGGTGGACTGTGTTGATTAACTATTAATCATAAGCTCTATTCCACCTCTTCAGTGCTCTGCTCTATATAGCAGAAGGAAGAGTAGCACGATAATTCAGCCGAGTGCTGCGGATCTAGGAGTGAAAGGAGTAGCAGTAGCAACAGGCTTTTAAGATCTTGTGTTCCTGCTCAGCTTCAGCAGTGCAGTTTCAGCAACGATGGCAACACCTTCAACAGAAAGCTGGCAAGCTAGGCTTCCATCCAGGTTCAACAGCAGCTTTTAGTTACTGGGTAAAATCCTCTCTTTTATTTCTTCAGTCTTTCCAAAACCCTTATCAATTCCCTGCATTAAGTCCCTCTTTACTTGAAATATCTAGAATGATTTCTGATTTTGGGGCTTGACACTAACTGATGCAGATATGATCTATAGAATATGTGAGAAAAATATTTTCTAATGTTCTCTGATTTTTCCAGTGACTATTACCAATTCCAGACTGCAATATTGTTTGAGATTTTAAGCTGACCATTTTATCCAGAGAAACAGTATGGTATAGTAGAAAATACGTGCTTTGGATAAGATTATTTGGATTCCAATAATAAACCATGTGGTTATTAATTAAATTACCTTTAAAATGGGGATAATATCTAAGGTTGCTGAAAGCTTTGAAATATATATGAAAAAACATTGCAAATGATATTTGCTCACAAAATGGTAGTTGTGTAGATTGAATTATGCTCCCCAATAAAAGACATGTTTTTATGCAATTTTATTAAGATATATTCAAATAGCCTATAATCATCCAAAATGTACAATCAATGGTTCACAGTATAATCATATAGTTGTGCATTTACCACCACAATCAATTTTTAACATTTTCATTACACCAAAAAAATACATTTAAGAATTAAAATGAAAATGAAAAAGAACACCCCAAACATCCCATATCCCTCATCCCCCCTATTATTTATTTATGTTTGTCCTTATTTTTTTCCTCATCTGTCCATACACTGGTTAAAGGGAGTGTAGGCCACAAGGTTTTCACAATCACATGGTCACACTATAAAAGCTATATCATTACACAATCATCTTCAAGAATCAAGGCTACTGGAATACAGTTCAACAGCTTCAGGTATTTCCATCTAACTATGCTGCAGAATTAGATCTGTAATTTTATGTCTTTCATAAGAGATAGGTAATTTTCAGTGATTATTTCTTCTATTATTCTTTCTGCTCCTTTTTCCTTCTTTTCTCATTCTGGGACACCACAACATGTATATTTGTGTGCTTCACATTGTCAATTAATTCCCTAAGACCCTGCTCATATGTTTGCATTCTTTTCCTATTTGTTTCTCATATATAGGATTTTAGACATCCTGTCCTCTAGTTCACTAATCCTTTCTTCAGCTTCTTCAAATCTACTGTTGTCAATCTCCATTTTGTTTTTCATCTCTTTTATTGTGCCTTTCATTCCCATAAGTACTTCCATTTGTTTTTTCAAATTTTCAAGTTCTTCTTTATGTTAGGCCAATATCTTCTTTATATCTTTCATCTCTTTTGCCGTATCTTTCCTCAACTCATTGATTTGATTTTCAGTGTGATTGGTATGTCTGTTCAAACATCCTTAATTAGTTGCTTCAACTCCTGTATCTTATTTAAAATGTTGGTTTGTTCCTTCTACTAGATCATATCTTCATTATTCTTAGTATGACTTGAAGTTTCTGGCTAGTGTCTAGGCATCTGATTTCCTTGATTAGTTTATTCTGGAGGTCATTTTCAGTCTTTAACTAGAGTTTTCTTTTTGGTTGCCTTTGTTCTCTATTGGTTCTTTGAGGTTCAGTTCAGCTCATTCTAGACATCTAGCATAGATGTTAAGCAAGAATATTCAGAATTTTTCAGCTCTTGTTTTTCTGTTTCTTGCCCTGCCTATAAGGAACATTTTTTTTCTGAGGAGGGTCTCCCCAGAGATGAGCAATTCTAATCAGATTTTCCCCAACCAGATGGTCCAGGTCCTAGGAGGAGATTATAATCACTATCAAGTTACCCTGAGTGTGAGACCCAGCAATTTGTCAGAAATTCCTGTGAAGCCTCTAGACTCTGTGCTTTTTGTATCCTTCCCAGCAGGTGGTGCTTGTCAGCCCGCAGGCCCCCCCTGGCATAAAGCAGTGCAGTGCCTTTAATCTAAGCACACCCTGTAGCTGCCAGGGGCATGGTGGAGACAGAGACTGAAGTAGAAGGCAGGTTTAGGGCTTAGCCCCTGGGGTCTTATTTATCTGATTAAGGGCTGTCACTTGAACTAGGACCTTATCTTCACAGGGAAGATAAGCGCTTTAGGAAATTATCTCTTTCACTTGACATGTTACCTTGTCTCTCAGACCTACCTTAACTCTGCCCTTTCCTGGATCAGGGCTAACTATTGAAAATGCCTAAGGATTTCTCAAATGAGTTACTTAGAATCCTTTTAATAAAAGAAAATGATGAAGAAAAAGAAAGAAAGAAACAAGAAGTCCCTTTTCAGAGCCAGTTCCCAGCCCCCAGGGTTCACCTGACAAGAGCCAGAGTTGCCATCTACTCTATGTGCCCCTTTTTCTTGGAGCACAGCCGAAAGATATGTTCTTAATCTTAATTCACATTCTTGTGGGTGTGAATCATTGTAAATAGTACATTTTGAAGATATTACTTTTAGTTAAATTGTATCCAGCCGAATCAGTGTGGACCTTAATCCGTTTTCCTGGAGACCTCTTAAGAGACAAAATGAGAAGCCAGAGTCAAAGAAGGTACTGAGGGGTTTGAGAATTCAGTAGAAACTGGACAAGTAGACAAAGAGTAAGGGATCACCATGTAATGGGTGGCAGAGATGTAAGCCAAGGAACCGCAAGGACTGCACCAAGCCAAAACTAGAAAGCTTTGAGGAAAAAACATGGTCTTGCTGATGCATTATGTTAAACTTCTAGCCTCCAAAAATTCCATAGTTTAAGCTAACCCAGTATGTGATATTTGACATAGCAGACATGACAAACTAAGACAGTAATCAAATGGCTTAAGAGAAAATAAAAATAGGCAAGATGAAGCTAATTGACTACTATGAGGATCTGGATGTTCCTGTGTCTTCTCCTCCTTTATCGTCCTGCTCTAACACTTTTCTCTCTCTCTATCTATCTTGTGGCACTCCATTTTTCCTCCCTATCCTCCCTACTGGTTCTTCTTCTCTCTGTTGTGTTTTCATCCCTGAAACACAAAGTTCAGCACCTCACACCTATGGTTAAGATCAGTGCCAATATAACCCTATCGTCCCAACATCTGCATCAATGACTAGTTTACCAGTTATAATAAGCATTATCCACTGAACATTCTCTGGCTGTGTAAAGAGTATAATTTTCAAAATCTGTAGAACTGTAAAACTGATACCATTTGTTCTAGTTTGCTAGCTGCTGGAATGCAACACACCAGAGATGGATTGGCTTTTAATAAAAGGGGATTTATTTTGTTAGTTCTTCAGAGGAAAGGCAGTTAACTTTCATCTGAGGTTCTTTCTTGTGTGGGAAGGCACAGGATAATCTCCGCTGGCCTTCTCTCCAGGACTCTGGGTTCCAACAACTTTCCCCGGGGTGATTCCTTTCTGCATCTCCAAAGGGCTTGGCTGAGCTGCGAGCACTGAGACGAGGTATGACAAGCTGCTTGGGCTGTGCTACATTGAGCTCTCTCATTTAAGCATCAGCCAATTAAGTCAAACATCATTCATTGCAGCAGGCATGCCTCCTAGCCGACTGCAGATGTAAATCAGCAACGATGAGGTTCACGTACCATTGGCTCATGTCCACAGCAACAGAACTAGGTGCCTTCACCTGGCCAAGTTGACAACTGAATCTACCACACCATTTAATCAAGTTGGAATTATACTTAAAAACAAATCAGGAAACAGATACAAAAGGCCATGTATGGTATGACTACATTTGTATGAAATATTTAGAATGATAAATCTGTAAAGGAAGAAAGCAAATGGTGGGTGCCAGGGGCAGGGGCAGGGATTAGGGACTACTATTCAATGGGTATTGGAGGCCTTTTAAGTGACAAAATGAAAATACAGAGTCAGAGAAGGCTATAGAGAGATGCCAGAAGTCCATGGAAACTGGAGGAGCAGACACAAGAAGTAAGAGATCAACTTGTGGTGATGAAAATGCTTTGGAATTGGGAGTGGTGGTTGCACAATGCTGTGAATAGAGTAAATGCCAGTGAATTGTACACTTTAAAATTTTATGTTATGCGAATTTCACCTCAATTAAAAAAAAATAAAGAAAAACCAAGGAGACTCTGAAGGGAGATACTAAGCAAGATAGTGGTCCAGAGTGAGGTTGAAGGGTAACTGCCTGGAGATGAAACTATTTTATTAATGGGCAAAGAACACTTTCCTTCATTGCTGTGATGAATCAGGATCCTCTGAAGAAAAAAGGAAAGGGATAAGAAGTAAAGAAAATGGTGGTTCTCTCAGTGGGGACAAAGAGGTAATGCTAAGTCTGAGGAAGGAAAAAGCAGAAGATGTTGCTTTTCTCTCATCTCGTTAGCCTCTACCTCTAAGTCCCATGGCTAATGGGAAGCCTCTTGTGGAGCCAAAGGAATAGAATGCCCAGACACTCAGCCCCTTTCAAGCCTCCTCAATGGGGCTAGTGTTTATCTGTATAAAAAAATCATTCAAAATGTCCTCAGCATGGAGGATCCCTGGACGAGCTGCTTCTTCTGTTTGAGAGATAAATTTCTGAACACACTAGGAAAGGAGAAAGGGCATGTGCCCATAGAGAAAGAAAGCACAATCATCAAAAGAGGCTAGGATGTCTCTCTTAGTTTACTAAACCTGCCAGAAACGCAATATACCTGAAATAGAACAGCTTTTAAAATGGGATTTATTAAGTTACAAGTTCATAGTTCTAAGGCCATAAAAATGTCCAAACTACAGCATCCAGGCCAAGATACCTTGACTCAAGAAAGGCTGATATCTGTCACATGGGAAGGCACATGGCTGGCATCTATGGTCCTTGTTCCTGGCTCCCTTGCTTCCAGATTATGATGCCAGTAATTTATACTCTAAGCTCCCCTGGGACACAACCCTGGGCTCTGGCTTGCTCAGTATCTCATGGGAAGGCACGTGGCAATACCTGCTGGGCTCTGCATCTCCAAACATCCCTATCTTGGCATCTGTTCTTTCTGTTGGCACTCCAAGCATCTCCAAATATCTGCATCTCTGTTGGCTCTCTAGCAACTATTCTCCAAGCATTTACATCTGAACTTTCTCCAAAATGTTCCTCTTTAAAAGAACTACTCCATCTAATCAAAAGGTCCCACCCACAACTGGGTGTGTCACATCTCCATGGAAAGTCCTAAAGAATAGGTCCGGTCCCGCACTATTGGATCAGGATTAAAACATGGTTTTTCTGGGAACTATGTCTATTGTCCCTTCTTTCAATGTAAATGGCAATGAGAACAGGGCTTCATAGAGGATTCAGAGTAGAGGGAAAAATGAGGCATGGGGAAATGTACATAAGCATTAGGGCAAGTTATCTGTAAGGAAAAGATATCCTCATTCCCCAAAACCTCATTCTTGTACTAGTTATTTCACTCCTTTTGCACCCTTTCTCCCAATAGTTTTACTAATCCTGTCTCCAGTGTAACTTAAGCTTTTATTTCCCTCATTTCTACCTTCCCCTGGTCCTGCTTTACTTTGACACATTTAGCTAGAGTTCTTTTGCAAGACAATAAAGGATATCATCTCTATAAATTGTACCTCAGAGAAGGAAAATGGGTATTTTGCCTGCTGGATTAGGAAGGAGGAGGCTTGTTGAGGACTTTGGAGAGTTAGACATAATTTTCCTATCAGACATTCAGAGTCCAAGGCCAGAAATTATTTACCTGATATAAAATACTTTCAATCAACCATGGATGAGAGAGTCTTGTATCAATTATGCTAATCTGAAGGACAGGAGGGATCATTTGTCCTATTCTGTGCAATCTGGGTGAAGTTCTCCCTTTGAATGTCACCTGGCAAGGCAGATAGAAGATGGAAGAGAGCCCAAGGCCTCCTAACACTCAGACAGCACCGGTTTTCTCAAGGTACCATTAAGTGGAGGTCACTCTCAGATGGTAGGCAAGGAACTAAGGAAAAATTTAACACTATCCTAGAATTCTTTTAAAGTGAGATCTGAGCTCTGATCACAGGAGAGGAACTTGTGAACTTACCTGGAAGAGTAAGAAAGAGAAAACAGAAGTAGGTCACCGACTCTGTTCTCTCCACTTTGACCCATGTGATTCTGACAGTCCTGAATTGCCTGATATGAAGTTCCTCTTGGAACTCAGGAGGCCCAGGTAGGAGGACTTGGTACTCTCTATGTTGCCCACCATGGAAGTGGTCCCAGCTATCGAGGTTGCCATGTAATTTTCCACCTATCTTTTCAGCTTTAAGGGAATTCCAGGAGGTGCTTCTTTTATTTCTTCATTCTTGAAAAAGGAAAAGATATGGTGGGGCATCAGTTAGAAATACCTGTTTCTGCTGCCCCAATTTCTGATTTCTTCCCTTTGACAGTCACCAAATCCTCCTATGTCTAATCTCCTTAAAAACTTTTCATGTACTTTAGGATCTCACAGCTTTATTAAGCAATTCATGAATTGAACAGCATCCCATTCAAAAAGTAGAAAGAAGCACCACCAAGGGAGTGGAAAGAGGAAGCTCATATATAGCAAATACAGAAGCAAGTGAGAAAATGTTCTGATAGGCTGATATTAAGCTTTCATTTTACATAGGGGTTCTTATAAAGTGGGGCGCAAGTATACATTGATTAGTATGGTATGCTTGTCCATTTTGATAAGCTACCTCTACTGCACTAAAACTGGTTTACGAGCCAGTATCACTTATCTGCAGTTCTGTAAGGTGTATTCCATTTCCTTGGAAAGCCTCTGCAGGTCAATTGTTTTTGTCTTCTAGAATAGCCCGGCTCAGAAAGGGGTCCATCCTAACAATGCCCAATGCAGATGGCTTCTTTATTTTGCTTAACAAAAGTAAAGAGTGCAGAGAGGTATGTACTTCAAGTTTTCCCTGGTGATGCCTCTGTATTACTGACAGTTAAGCATTCACCAAGACAATTGTTTGCAGTTAGCTTTGGGTAGGAAGGTTTCCTAGGATCAGTTGTTCTTTTTAACATGGAAGAGGTAACTTTAATTAGGTGTGGAAGAAGGAGAACCTAGGTATCAGGACAAGACTGACCAGAAGTTTAAGCAAGGGGACACAGCAAAAAAAAAATTCCAGTGTTAGAGTAGGATTTCCCAGAGCTCAGACCATGCCTTCTCAAAGGCTGACTATTTTTAGTACTTCCCACCCAACTAAGCTCTCCAACTCTCTCTGCCAAGTCCCAAATTAATTTAGGCATTCACCTAATCCAGTTTCTAAATTGTACTTTTACCTATGTATCCAGCTGTCATCTCAACATTTCTGGTTGGATAAATCTGCTGTCCCAGGCAGGCCGGGTTTAACACATATGCAACTGACTCTCCAGTTGAACTCAATTTAAATGGGCACATTTTCTTTGCTGCAAAAAAAGAAAAGGGGGATGGGGGGGTGGCGTGTGTGTGCGTATTTTTTGTTGATGTTTGTGAGGCCATAAACCAAAGAAGCCATAAATTCCTAGATAAGGATAGGTGCATCTTAAAGCACACATGCACATTCCTAAGCATATCTATCCGTACTAGAACCATTCCTGCTACACACCAGTAACTTCAAAGAGACACATTTACTATTTTGCAAGTCCTGGCTTGGCTCTGTGCCCTCCTTGTTCTTGTTCTATATTAACCTGCTGGGCAGCGTGAGTGCTACTCTGATTACCCTGCGGCTGCCCAGGACCAGCTTCCTGGTCTGTAAGTTTTCTAATAAACTGTTACTATTTTGCTATATGGAGTGGCTTGTTTGGTTTTTCAGTCTTAAGTGCCCATCGAACTTTGACGGCACCTATTCTGTAGGTTCACTATAAGACAATGAGTTAGGAAAACTGGGCTAGAGTTCCTTCTAATGCTAGAGCACTGCATTTATTTACCAAAGCCGCTAGGAAAGAATGGTTGATAATCCAAGGTTTTCATTTCACCAAAGAACTCTGCATTCAGTTTTGCTCTATCTCTCAATACACAGTCAACGGAAAACATACTTGATTAGAACAAAAGAGAGATAATTAGGTGACCTCTTTTCATAGTAGGCCAGGGCGGCAGGGTAGCCCCAGCCGCGTGCGCGCAGGTGGGGGCCGAGCGCTCCGCCCGCCCGAGGGCAGGGGCCGGGGACGCCAGCGCGCGGGCGTGCGCGATTGAGGCGAGCCGACTGGCCGCCGCGGGCTCGTCGCACCCCCGCTGCGCTTCGCTAGGCACCGCCGCCTCGGCGGCTCCTACGGCTGCTGACCACAGCAGCTGGGCTGCGGCTTCCGACTCCTCACCCGGCCGGGGCGAGCCTCTCCCACTCCTCCCGCCCTCTCCACCCCAGCCCTCCTCCCGTGTCGCTGCCCCGCACCCCACCCACTGCTCTGTCCCAGCTCCAGGGGCGGGGAAGTGAAAGAAGGCGAGAGCAAAGGAGGAGGCGGGGCGGAGGGGGAGGGGAGAGGGAGGGGAGGGGAAGGGGAGGGGGGAGAAAG
>PVIY010010480.1:0-68508 GCA_004026745.1 Myrmecophaga tridactyla
ATTGTGGACTTGCCTCCTCCTCCCTTAAATTCTGTTTATTTTTGTTTTTGTAGGTTGGCACAGTGATATTGAAAATAAGTATGTTTTTATTGTTATCTTTTTGATGAATTGGTACTTTTATCATTATGAAATAGCTTCTTTATCACTGTAATAACTTTTCCTTGAGATTTCTGTTATATGGCCTTAATACTCCAATTCCATCTGTTTATATTCACTGTTTGCATGAAATATCTTCTTCCATCTGCATATTTTCACCTTAGCTGTGTCTGTGTATTTAGAGGTCATTTCTTGTATTCTGCATAAAGTTGAGTTGCACTTCTTTTTCTTTTCTCACAATTTATGCCTTTTAATTGAATAGTTACTCCATAAATGTTTAATTTAATTATTAAGATGATTGACTTGGTATCTTTATTGTTTTTTTTTCCTTTGTTTTTCACCCTCTGTTCTTTCTTGCATATTTTGGATTACTTAAAAATGTCAGAATTCTATTTTAATTTTCCTGTTGGGTTTTTAACTATGTTTCTTTGCAACATTTCCTTGATGGTCGATCTTGGGGTTGTGACATATGTCCTTAACTTTTAACAGTCTGTTTATAGTTAATTCCACTTTATGTAAAATGTAGAAATCTTTAAACCATATAAGTTCCTATTCCCCCCATCTTTTATGGTATAGTATATACACATATACAAACATGGCATTTCATATGTAATAAATCCTATAAGACAAACATGTAATATTGGGTTTCAGCAATTATATGTATCATAAAGAAATTAAGAGAAATAAACCAAAAAATACTTTTTCATTAACCCAGATATTTCCCATTTCCCATGCTGTTCATTATTTTATCAGCATTTGAATTTCCATCTGGTACTGTTTCCTTTCAATCTGATAATTTTCCTTTATCATTTCTTGTATTACAGGTGTTTCTGGTGATAGTCTTTTACTTTTATTTTATTCAAAAATAAAGGAAAAATAATTTGACATATTTTTATTGTATGTAGAATTCTGATTGACAAGTTTTTTTCTTTTGGCACTTTAAGGATTTTATTCTACTCTCTTCTGAACTCCATATTTCCTAATCTCTGAATCACTCTCACCCTCTGTGTAGTGTGCCACTTTTCCCTTTCTGCTTTTGGTATTGCTTTTACTCAACTCTTTAGCTATGACATGCTTCAATATGGCCTTATTCATGTTTACTTTGCTTCATACTAAGCATCTTGAATCTGTAGATGTACATCTTCCATCAAATTTAGGAAAATTTCAGCCATTATTTTTACCTATATATGTATATATATATTTTGCCTCATTTTTGTTCTGTGATTCCTATTAAATGTGTGTTTGACCATTTGATATTATTCAGTATGCCACTAAGGCTGTGTTTATTATTTCAAATTCTGTTTATTCACATTGGATAATTTCTATTGGTCCATCTTCAAGTTAAGTTATTCTGTGTTTTCTCAACTCCATTTTAATATTTTGTTCCTTCAATGGAATTTTTATTTTACATATTTTTTTATTTCAGAATTTCTATTTGTCTTTTTTTGTTGTTTTTATCTCTCTGCTGCAATTTCCTATCTTTCATTCATTCTCCCATTCCTTCCAGCAGCCATACTTTCTTTAAATTCAGAAAGACTTTCTTTCTTCCCCACTGCCCTGTGTGCCATGTGGACAGCACCTAGTCCCACCCAGACTAAAACTGCAAAAAAAATATATTGTGTATGTTCTTCCCATTGGTCCTTCCCATTGGTATGTACCTGCTTCTGTTTCAGATTTACAGCTTTTTTTCCTATTGGATATCAACCCACTAGGATCTCAGTCACTATCAGAAAAGAAAGATCAGTCACAACTATTATTAACAAAAACTTTGATGGAGAGCAATCTTCAAACGCCAATTTTAGTAAAATATCTCTTAGTCAGTTTTTGAAATTTGTTTGCATTCGGGAGATATTTAGCATTGTAGCATCACTAGATTCTGCATTAAATGCAGATAGATAAATATATCTATACCTAGAGAACGCAGTTTAAAAACTGTTATTCTAAGTCATGCAAATAAGCATCAATATAAAGTTTGTTTTGTTTTGTTTTGCATGTAGAGGAGCAATGAATTAAGCTAAAGGCTCAGTGCGATTCCCAGGCTCTGTATCCATGTAATCAGAAGAAGAGGAGTGAGTGTTTCTTTCAGGGTTAATTTTCCAATAATAAAATTTGTATTTAATGAAATAGGAGAAAAAAGCAGATGAAAAGTAAAGCATTTCCTATTAAATGTGAATGCTTTTCCCCATTTCTCCTCATGCATCCTGAAAATTATGATGAGATTTTTCTCAGTATCAGAGAATCATGGATCCTCGGTTGGAAGTAACATTTAAAATTATCTGGTCCAAACAGTGCTAAGTTGCTTGGGTTCCCAGTATATTATCCTTTCCAAATGGCATTTTCTGCTCATGTTTGGACATTTCCTGTGGAACTGAGCTCATTACCGAACTTGATGTGTTTGGTTAAGTCTCTAATATCTATTTTCCAGTTTCAGGTATTTTCATTTCATTGTCTGCCTTCACAGTGAAAGCACTTCTAATAGTGCTTTGGCTATGTTTTCTAATACTAACATGTAGAAGAATCTTGGATCATGACCATTTTTTTTGGTTGGGGGCTTTAAATCAGATTTTAACAGGTCAATCATATGAAGCAGTTTCTCTTCCAAACTCTCTTTAGATATCTTCTTTGGCTGAACTAATTTTGGAGCCTTTAATCAGACATTCTGATAATATGACTGGCCTAGAAAAACAGGTATTGATTTCAAGAAAGCATCAATTATAGCAGTTCTTACGCAAAAGAAAGCACGTAATATTGTTTTTCCATTTATGTCAAATAAGATCTCACAGCAAGCATTAATGGTATTTTCTGAGGCCAGTCTTAAAAATCATGACATTTTAGCGAATGGAACAAAATGATATTCACTGTTCTAGAAATTTATATGAAATGGATGCCACCAACTACCCATATTCCATCAAGCAAGAACCCTTTTAACACTTGGTGTGAGACTGTGGTTATCATTTTCATTTCTCAGTTAAAAGGTTTCACCCTCACTGAACCAATTAGCTAGTTTTGAATGCAACTAAAGCCTCATAAAATACTTGTAGGCAATGTGCAGCAATAGCAGTCGGAATTCTGATAAACAAATTATATATTTCTTTAAAAATGACTTATTCTCACAGAAAACAACAACAAAAGGAAGTTTCCATATCTAGTGGGCCCAGGAAAACACAGTGTACCAAGAGACAAAAAAACACCACAAGAAAAATTTATAAATACTGTCTTGGATTAAATATAAGCCTTTTCCTAAACAGTCTGCAATAGAAACACTGCTTTCTCAAAAAAAATTATGGCCTAAACTGTTTGGCATTGGCAAATGTGATTTAAAATTAGAACAATAGGTGCAATAAAAATCATTGATATATTAAATATGGCATTATTCTTGACATTGGTTTCTGAGTTTATTTAATGACATGTTTTCTCTTTTGTCTTCTGTGGTGCCTTTTCTTTGTCCCCATATGCATTCATTATAAAGGGAAAAAATTCCAAGTCTAAGATTCACTGGACTTTATTGACAGAAGCAATGAAATAGTGATGCAAATAATTATGCCACCTTTTCTTCTGCACCTTGGAAGTTTATCTGATTCTAAGGTATCCCGGGGAATTTTTATCCCAACATGGATAGGCCAGAGGAGTGAAAATGACTACAGATATGGTCTAGAGAAGCCTCGTGGCACTTTTATGTTTCAAGAAATATCCAGGGACTAGGGTTCTGGGCTTAGTTGCCTTCTTCAGCACAGAACCACTTCTTGATGGGAACACAGAAGGAATTCAGGTTTGTAGGAAGATTCTGGTCTAGGGTTGCCAGATTAAACATAGAACGGCCAGTTAAATTTATTTTAGATAAATAATAAAAATGTTTATGATATAAGCATGACCCAAATATTGCATAGGACATATGTATACTAAACATTACTTGTTTATCTGAAATCAAAGTTTAACTTGTGCACTTTTATTCCCCCTTAAATCTGGGAAATTGATTTTGGGCAGAATGTATCTTAGTCCTGGAAATAGACTATCTGGGAAATGATCTAGCAAGTGCAAATACTGCCTTGGTGTTATGGAGGGGAATAGAAAAATACCGCATGGAAACACTGAAAGATGGTTATTACCTGCAGACATTAAGCTTGATATTTGCTGAAATTCAATTTGAGTTTTTTGCAGGAAATCATCTAAAACATCACTCAAATTTAATTGTTTTCTATTAAAAATAAGATGATGCATAATATCAAATACTATTTGAATTACAGGACTTATCTTTTCCCAGATAAGGCCTTTGACTAGTGAGTTTATTTGAGATTCTTCTGCCTGTATTGGGGCTTAGTGACAGGACTATGCCTTAAGTCAGAGCAAGGTTTAGAAAAATTACAGAAATGCTTTTTGACTTTAACATCTACAAAATGAGCATAATTTAATCCTAGTTTACAGGGTAATGGTTACTATGAAAGGACATAATCTGGGAGAAAAACTTATATGGTATTATCACCCCTTAGTAATGGGAACTCTGAGTGAAATAAGCCAGACAAAAAAGAACACATTTTTATATGATCTCATTTATATGAAATAATTAGAAAATCCAAATTTATAATCAGAAACTGGAATACAGGTTATCAGGGGCTGGGGAATGAGGAGTTAATTTTTAATTGGTACAGAGTTTCTGTTTGCCACGATGGAAAAATTTTGGTAATGAATGGTGTTCTGATTTGTTAATGCTGCCAGAAGTGCAATATACCAGAAATGGATTGACTTTATTAAAGGGAATTTATTAAGTCACAAATTTATAGCTCTAAGGCCATAAAAATATCTAAACTAAGGCATCCAGAGAAAGATACCTTGATTCAAGAAAGGGCCAATAACATTCAGGTTTTCTTTGTCAGCTGGGAATGCATGTGGCAACATCTGCTTGCTTGCTTTCCTGGCTTCTCCTTTCAAATGGCTTCCTGGGTGCATTTTCTTTCTGTATCTCCAAACATCTCTGCATGTTCAGCTCTGAAACTTTTTCCAGAGTTGCTCAGTAAGCAACCCAGAATGGAATCCACCTCATCAAAAGCTCCCATCCACAACTGGGTGGGCCACATCTCCATGGAAACAATCTAATCAAAGGTTTCCAGTCTACAGTATTGAATCAAGATTAAAGTCCATTTCTATTCCAGGGTACACAACACTTTCAAACCAGCACAGATGGTGATAATGGTGGCACAATCTTGTGAATGCAATTAATGCCACTGAATTGTATACCTGAAAGTGGATAAAAAGGGAAATTTTAGGTTGTATATATGTTACCAGAATAAAAATGAAAAGAAACACCATAGAACTGTACAACACAAAGAATGAATCTTATCGTAAATTATGGACTATAGTTAACAGTTTAATTATGACAATACTGTTTCATCAATTGTAACAAAAGTTTACACAGTAATGCAAAAATTAATAAGAAGGACGACTGTGTGTGTGGGAGAGGGAGAGGGGAGTATACATGGGAACTCTACTTTCAGCATGAGATTTCTGTAAATTTACAAAAAAGAAAAAAGACCAAACAAAATAAAGAAAACCCTTGTTGAACCAAGTTTAGTTCTCAGCCACACAGAAATCTGGGCATCTAACTTTCTCCCCTCTCCTATCTTTCCCTGTAATACCCCAATCTGATGGACTGCGTGGTATCTTTTATCTACAAAACCATTATAATGTTATCCAAGACTGACTGTTTTGCTAGAGTGTTCTGCTTTGGGTTATCAGGGCTCTGGTATTGTCTGGGAGTTGATGGTTTGAAGAAATGATCCTTTGCACCTTGGAATATAAAAAATCCATTTAAATGATATAAAACAACTGGCCCTTATTATTTTTATGTGATGAGAGATAAATAAGTTTGAGCTTCATTGGCCTCAGAATTCAACATTTCTCTGCTTAGGGCACACTTATTACTTCATGCTAATTTTATCCTTTCATTGAATATGTGATGGCAAGTGATAATGCACAGTCCCTGCGGCGTGGTGGAAAGAGTGCAGAATGTGACATCTTCGTTAAATCTCCGTTCTGCTAGATCTTTAAAAATGTTTTTAAAAAGAGATCTTATCTTTAGAGATAAATACTGAAAGGTTTACAGATGAGATAGTATAGTGACTGCGATTTGCCTTGAAATAGTCTGGGGGTAGAATGGGTGTGTGGAAATGTATTTCCACTGCATGTTCTTCTACTCTGTCATTAAAAGGTTGTACAGCCTTTCGATAAGATACACAAGCTTTTTGAATCTCACTCGTCCTGCATCTCAGATGGGGGTAGTCATGTTTCTCTTACAGATAATATATGAGAGAAGATTAAAATATGGACAGAATTAATATTGTTAACAATGGGTAGTCTCTGGCTATGTCTTGTGTCTTAAAGCCATGCCTGAATCAGTTTATGAGCTGATATGAGCATTAAAAATTCACCTGTTCTATACAGCCAACTCAGAAACGGAATGGTAGTTTTGACCAGTGATAATTTCATTATATGTTTTCATGTGTACTACGGTCTTTCTTACATAGTGATGAGTTTAAAGTTTCCTTTTAACTAACAAGTGCAACCAGCTCAGTCACAATACTAAGCAGTAAGTTCAAACACTTTGCTCTCTTTCTTTCAAAGAGAAATTGCAGATACTAATATGTGATACTACTGCTGAGATGGAGTCACACATAAGAAAGATTCTCTATTCCCTGAAAAGGAACTACCATATTAGAAAAAGACCTATCTAGAAATAAAAACAGGAAACTATGAGAATGTAAAATACTTTTTGAGGATCAGCAGGGGGCACTAAGATTCCATAGGAAAAAAAAATCCCTATAGAAGTCATAAATTATTTTTCTTTTACTTTAACTCCAAAGTGATAACATCATAAACTCTATGCCTTTTTTATCTTTACTCTAGTTGCTAGTGTAGCTTTTCTTTTTAACCCTCTAAGTGTAGACGCACTTAAATTTCTTTAAGTAGCAATTTGAAAAAAACTGAGTCCCTCATTTGTATTCTGGTTTGCTGTTCTTTCAGCATTCAAATGCAAGGCTATTTTCCTCCCTTTGACAAACATAGAGTAATTAGGATTTTTCACAGACAAGTGATTACCTAATAAATGACCTTTTGCAGGCAGCTCTATTAAAATGGAGCAAAAAGGATGTTTACTACAAGTGGTGGCCAAGAAGGAAGGGGCAATGACAAGGCAAGCTCTGCATAACTGACAGCTTCCTCAGCTCCAAGAATAATGAAAGCAGTTCCTGGACTAGCAGGTTTGCTCTAAAAATAATTATAAGCCTGACAGGACACTAAACTATAAACAAAAATTATGATTGGCTATTGCAACAGTTCATTAATTCCATGGAAGTCCAAGGGTAAGAGAATAATGCTTATATTCATGTGGGACATCAGCAAGCAAAAAAAAAATAAAAAAAAATATAAAAAAATATAATCCATGGGAGGATGAAAAGAATATTGATCGATTTTCACAGTCTTTTCTGATTCCTGTGCATTTAAAGGGTGAGAAAAAGTATAAATTCCCAGCGGAATATCTTTGAAAAATATTTTTTGTGAAGATGTAATGTTTTATATAACAAATTGCTGCAGGGCTGTTGAATATCCATATATTTTTGCTAATACCCTTATTTGAGTTTATAACAACTCTTAAAAAATAAAATTTAGGCTTTGCTTTGTTATACTGACCATGGCTTTAAGTAACTTGTGGATTTCTGGTGAATAACCCAAGACCATAGAAATATACATACATATATATATATTTCTAATAGGATATATTTTATTTTATGTTTAAAATTTGAATAAAAATGTGATCCCTAAGGAAAACAGGTGAAAGCTCCAAATGCATTTGGGTAAATGTCCTGTAGTTTATAAGTTGAAGATATTTTAGATTAATACACAAGAGTGGATTTCCAGGAGCCTTAAGGAATGATCCAGAGGAACAAGAATGCCACTTATTGGCTTCCTTGATGGTACAACTCGAGTCCTGTCTCAGAGTAATCATAGATGAAATAGGCAAGATGTCCAGTAAGGTAGAGCTGTCTGGTGGTTTGGAGCTATGTAGCCCCAAAAAGCTTGTTCTTAAACTTAATCTGTTCCTGTGGGTATGAACACTTCTAAATACGACCTTTTGATGAGGCTACATCAGATAAGGTGTGGCCAAGGATGGGTCTTTATTCTATTATTGAAGGCCTTTCAGGGAAGGTCACAGAGAGAGAAAAAAGCTACAGAGGTAGTTGCCAGAAGCTGAAAGTCAACTGAATCCAGAAGAGAAGGCAGAAGCAAGGAGAGGCTGCCCTGGACATTGTTATGTGACAGAGAAGCCAAGGGCTGAGGGTCACCAGTAGTCAGCCACATAGCACCAGTCTTTGGGGAGGAAGCATCACTTTCATGTCTTGACTTGGATTTCTCCCAGATGCAAAACTATGTGCCAATAAATTCCCACTGTTTAAGCCCAACCATCGAATGGTATTTGCTTTAGAAATGACGAAACTAAAATAAGGCTCTTTTCAATAAGCTTGGCAGTGCTACCAGTTAGAACACCTGAGATTGGCACAGAGATGAAACTCTCAGCTCAGAGATGAAAATTTAAGGCATATTACCTCTCCACCACGAACACAATTTTGAGTGGTGTGCCTTGCTTGCATTTAGCTGATGGTGCTGCTTCAATCCTTTTTGCCCTCTTTCTTGTCAATATAATTGAATTGATTTTATTATGCTGAGCCTGTGATGACTCAGTATGGCTATGCTAGCTGCCAGGGGAAATGGTTTGTTCACTACATTTCATGCTGGTTCTTTTTCTATTAACAAAAACGGAATTTTCAGGCTTCGTTATAAGATTAAGCTCCTGATAGAATGAAAGATTGCTTATCCCTGGTAGTAAGGAGGCAATGTTCCTCTTGGGGACTATCACCCTGAAAGCTAGAATTCCAAACTGCAATTTCTCTAAGGAGAAATTTGTCTCTCTACTGGGAAAAAGCATCACAATCTAGCAATGAACTTGACCAAGGAGGTAAATAGTGTACAAATTCTTTGAAATAAATAAAAGAATCTTACAGAATAGAGTATAGAACCACCTCAAAATACCTATGGGCTGCATGCACTACATTTACTGTGTCCCTAGGGACAGGGATATCTGAGATGCCCTCTAACTTTGCAAAGTAATGATTTTTCTTTATTGTATATTAAAGATAAAAGTAAACTTTCTTTTAAGTGGCATTGGTTTTCTTCTGTCTTATAGCAAAGAATCTTTCAAGTGCATTAAAGTATTTTTTATTTATTTTTTTCTAAGCACATGTTGAGTTGTCAATACATTTTTGTCATGGCTTCTGGAGGGATTCAACATTCACGGCTAATAGCAATAGACACTAATAAAAGTGAAAGAGCAAACTATTCATTTAGCAAGCAGATTTGACTCAAGTATTATATTGCTTTGACATATTCTTCTTTATAGTGGATTAAAGAAGGTAGTTGAAACCAACAAAATCTTTCAAGAGTTCACATATAAAAACATGTTTGGAGAAGATATATTATTTAATGGAACTGGATAAACATGTTTGATAATCTATTGAAGAATGTTAATTTTTAGAATTCTGATTTTAATGAATGGAGTTACTTTTCTCCAAATGCTCAACGTATAGGCCTAAGAATCCCTCTTACATTGGAAAGCCCTGTGCAGAACCTCTGTAGATTCTTCCCTGCACCCTTCATTTTCTCTTTTCTGTCAAAGTATGAACTAACACATTAGGGAAAGAAAAATTTTATTGATATATGGTGTGTGTATCCACTTTACTTAGAATAGCTCATTGAGTCCTCACAATGTCTCTATAGGTGAGAAGTGAGGCTTTGGCATGGCCAAGCAATTTGGCCAATGTCACAAGGTAGTTGGTTGCAGAAGTGAAATTTGCATTCACATCTGTTTTATGTCACAATACATGATATATTTTCTCCTATACATTACATATCTTTTTATGTTCAGTTCAGTGGGTCAATAAAACCTTTAAAAAATAGGATTTTACAAAGTAAAAATTGCCTCCATTTAGAAATGTCTATATATTATTGATGTAAAAATTTTCCAAGTTCCAGGGTCATGTCCCAAAAAATCAACAGTATGATTCACTTCAAAGCTGGTGACATGAAATGGCTTTATTTTGGCCTTTTTCACATTGAAGACCCATATATAATAAACTGACAGCATGACTACTTCTCTCCTCCTTTTTGGCTTTGTTCCTTGAATTTGGTTTCGAGTTTGGCTGCTTTCTTTGTCTATTGTAAGTCAGCAAAGATCATTTGACAGTAGAGGGATGTGGAGACAAAAGAATGTTGTAGAGTAGATGTTCTTAGAATAATGGTGGTGAGATGTGAAAGACAGACTGCAAAAGTGTTCCTGATTCTTCACTTCTTTTCGTATTATATTCTTTTCAGTGTGGCATTACAGCTCCTTCCATCAAGAGATGGAATTTATTTCTCTTCTTCTTGGATCAAGGCTGGCAAAAGAATGTTGCAGAATTGCATTGTGCCAGTTCTGGGCCTAGGTCTCAAGAGGTCTTGCAAGCTTCTGCTTCCTTCTTGCTCAGCTGCTATGAGCAAGGTCCCAGACTTAGTCTGCTGCAGATGAGAGACATGCAGCCTACTTAGCCTTGTTGCACCAAGCAGAAAGCTAGCTATGCACCAATCATAGGAATGAGGCTACCTGAGCACATCCAGACCCCAGCTGACCTACAGATATACGAGTAAGCCCAGATGAGAGCAGCCCTGCCTGACTGAGATCAGCAGAATTCTCTAGCTAACCTGTAGACTCATGAACAAAAATAAATGATTATTGTTTTAAGCCAGTTATTTTTTGAGATTGCTTGTGGCACAGCGATAGCTAACTGCTGAAGGGGACTAAGGAGCAGGGTAACTCTGCATTGCATAAGGAGAAGGAGACAGTGGGACTAGCTTCTGGGAGGCATAATGGGAAAGTAGCAAGAAGAGGTAGGGAATGTAAGGTTGGGAACTAAGGAGCAAGTGAACTGGAAATATGGCTCAACTAATCAGTATATGTACATTGCTAAATCTGAAGACTAAGATAGTGAAAAATGAGTATGTATACTTAAAACGGTAAACACAAAGTAATATCTAAGATTCATTAAAAGGGGCAAAGGATGTTAGTATTAGGCAAAATGTTTGCCTTTCCCCCTAACTGAAAAAAAAAGATAATTCACTCCTTGCATGTTATTGGTATTTAAGTGGTTTAACCTTAAGTTGTCTGCTATTTCCTGCCATCAATTGCTTGAAATGGTTGACTAAAGTAAATTGTTTTGTTTTGGTATATGAGCTTTATGCTACTACTCTCTTTGTAGCTGAAATGAGCAGAGGAAAACAGCATTTCTGTGAAGTTGGCTTTTTAAAATATGCATCAGTGTTTCAAACAGCAAGATAATTTTCGAGTTCGTCAGATGTGTATTTATATGGTGAATGTATCCGTCACATAAACATTTTGTCAATCACCACCTTCTTTCTGTTCTGACACAGTATGCTGTGAGCACCATCTAAAATGTGATAAATGTTGTGCTTGTTCCAAGTGAGAATTAATTATGGAAATGACAAGTGTGTTTCCAAAGCCGCCTATACTCTCTTACAGTACTGCATTAACAGAAGCAGTAATTGA
The DNA here is from genome assembly GCA_004026745.1 of Myrmecophaga tridactyla. Classification (NCBI taxonomy): domain Eukaryota; kingdom Metazoa; phylum Chordata; class Mammalia; order Pilosa; family Myrmecophagidae; genus Myrmecophaga; species Myrmecophaga tridactyla. The sequence continues at coordinate 11,741 of PVIY010010480.1, forward strand.
AGTTCCAACTTAAAGACAAAATGAGTTCACAATTAATTTAGCAAACTCTTTAGTTTGGCTCTTAGATTAGTTTTCCTTTTGAAGGAAATTTTGCCTAAATCAATCAATCCTAAGGATAAATGCTGGACATGAGCCTCAGACCTGAAACTGATCAGAATGAGGGAAGTGACTCAGAGTCCAATGAGAAAACCATTTGCCCTGCTTTTCCTCTGTATTTTGTTTTGAGATTTATTATTCTCTTAAATTATCATGACATGGAGATAGGGTAGAAATATGGGGATAATTCAAATGGGAAGATCTGAAGAAGATATGACCTACAGAATTGATCCTGATTGATAAATCAGGATATTTGAAATGTTTGCAGCATGATATTTTGGAATACCTAATAAACCTAGATCTTTATATTTTCTTCTGATTTGTTTTCTTGAGAATGTACCTGCTTTTGAGGGCTGTTATTGTAAAGAGGATGACAGTTTGTGAATTTGACTGAATAGAAATATAGTAGAACAAGTATGCCAAAGATAATAAATACCAAAACTTGGCAAATTAAAAATAAGTTTAGAATAACTAAAGGATGCTGTATTATATTGCTGAAGAGCACAATAGGAAGTGGCTACCTGTGCATTGTGCACACACACACTTAATGAGAATGTCTGAAATATTAAAATTACAGCATCAGATTCTGCTTAGTGACAACATTGGTTTGTTTTTAACAATAATAATAATAAACAGCATGTAAAATGCCCTTATTTTGCCTTCATTTCTCAAATAGAATTCTCCAATATTTTTCCCAAATATACATGACAAATTATAGGTAGGCCATCTTAAATTACCAACTTTTGATCATATTTTACTTTTAAAAGATCAATTTCATGTTGTTAAATCTAATATACATATAGGCAAGCAAGCATAAAAGGTGAATGGTAACTCCCCAAACTGAAAGCAATCAGATGTCTGCATAATACCAGAGCCCTCCTAAAGGAGAGACTGGAGAGAGTATAATTTTCTGTCCATTTGGAAGAAAAAGTGGCTACAGAAATAACATCCACAGAGATGAAGTTGGTGAGAGCTGGTGCAAATTACAAAATAAATTCAAATATACATTGATAATCTATAAATAAGAAAGTGTGATAGGTAATATGGAGGCAGGGAGGCAGGGTAAAGCAGCACAATGCCATCGAAAAGCATTTACAAATACTGAAAAAAATGCGATGAGCTGAAAAGTAAGATTTATAATTTTTTATGATAATTTTGTATATTTTCCAATATTTTTACCATTAATTTATTTCCATGGTTGAGATTATGTGAACAATACTAGTTTAAATGTTGATTTTTAAAATTTATCATTGCATCATAGGCATGCTTTAAAAATTTCTGGTACAATTTTAATTGTTGCACAGTAATCCATTATATGGCTGCACCATAATTTATTTAGTCAATTCTTTGTTGACCATGATACAATATGATGATGTCTTGGTGTGTAAATATTTATCAGTTTAAGTTTTGACTCAGCATAGATTCCCAGAAGTAGAATTTTGGTTCAAAGGGTATGGTTAATTTTATTACTCTTTAGATGTATCATCAAACTGATTTGTAAACCACTTGATACTGGTGAAGATTAACATAGACTTGAATGACTAAGAAGGAAAAAGAAAAATTACACCTACCCACTGCTGCAGGCACAGTGCTTTCACACATATTGCATTTTTAAATATTACAGCTCCTCTGTGGAAATTTTGTGGTTAGAGTAATATTTGAAAAAAAGCTTGAATGATGCCTAGATTTGGAAAAGGCGAAGAACAATGAGGAAGTGACTTACAGATGGTGGAAACTGCTGGAACACCAAATTGTGAACAAATATATTTCTGTGGTCTTTGAGGTGACCCAAAATAGCACCCCTGCTCCTTCTATGAGTATTGAATCAATTGAACAATGAGACAGTATTAAGGCGAGGGGAACAAAATGCCTCCTCCTGTGGTCAAGGGTCTTCTAAAAATAAAATCCCCAAATTAGTCAACAAAGATTAGACTCTTCTTCAACCCTACCCCATTCCAGTAGTGCTCTGTTTAGAAACAGGACATTGAAATTTAAGGCATGAAATAGGAGAGGAACACAGGTGTTTTTTGCAGGTAGACACACTCACAAGGGAAAGAAGAAAGGAGCTGGAGTTGTATGCTTAATTTCTCCTTCCAATGTCGAGAAAAGCTGTTTGCAAGAGGGTGAGGAAAAGTTAGCATTCTTATAACTAGAAGAGTTCCTGTCACATGTCAGACAAAACCAGGTATAGGGAATAAGTAGTTTACCTCCTAGCAGAAGGCAACCAGAGGAATAGTACAAAGACCGAACTGGTTGGGGTCTGTGCCAGGAATTACTAGAAGGTTGAATTGTGACTCATCTTGAGTATCAAAATTTGACATCAGCTTCTCTCTTTGGGTGCCTCTGGTGATTTCTGAGTAGTAGAGATAGAGCATGACTTTTCTTTTTGATTGGTATTTTAACTATCTCTTTTGACTACTCAGTTTGTTGAACTCTACCCCAGTGGAGAATGTGCATTGTATTCAATAACAATTTTAGATTCTAATTTTTCTTGGACTGAGTTGTTCCTCCCGGTGGCCTTCTGTCTTCTACTATGCTCTGCTTCTATGGGCCAAAATCATTGGCAAATGTTGGCAAAGATATAGTGCCATTATGGAAATTATTCTGAAAATATGGATCAAAATTAAGAATAATGACTGGCTACAGTGAAGGAAATAAAATTACTAATTTGATGGCTGTGAGGAGGCAGTGTGCCTCTTGAGACAAATCACTACCTGATTGCCTGTCACCAGCCTTCCTTTCTGAGAAGAGACTGCTCTTTGGAAAATCCAACATGCCTATCCTGGACAGTTCACAGATCAGAAGCACGGATGATGCCTCCAGGGTGGACCATCAGAGTAGGAGACTGATGGTGCCTTAGAAAGGAAAGAAAGTGATGCAGGCTAAGAATTTTTGGTTAAAGTAAAAAGCACTCCAAGCAGCAGACAATGGCTTCCCATTGGTGCCACTTAACAGTATGTTATAAGTTCTGTTCCACTTTATCACTGTAATGGCTGTAAAATGGCTATTGTATTTATTGCTATGGTTTTGCTACAACCTAAATGTCATCTCCAGGTCTTGGTATTCCCTTTGTATTCAAAGACACCATCTTGGTTAGGGTCCTGAAACAACTGAAATCAGAGAACAGAGTATTTTGTTTTTCTGTAGAGATTTTTAAAATGTGAGTGTATTTGAGCATTTTTTCCCCATAGATTAAGAGAAGTTGTTGCTGTTCATACTTGGAACTTATTAATGTGGGCAATGAAAGCTATCGGACTCCTGCATGGAATCGGTCCTCATGTTGTCTGATTCCCTGCTGGGTAAATGAAGATGATTCTGCAGGGCAGAACCTTCAGTTTCCCTCAGCAGGTTGGGTTCTCAGCTGAAAGGAGAACCAGCTATGGGTGTGGATTGCTGCCTCACTGTACTCAGACGAATTTCTTCCTCTTTTCTCCACATGGGTGTTCATCAATAGACTATGGGCCTTCTACATCTGGCACTTTCATAGTATCATTTGTGTTCTCCTCACAGCAGTAGCTCTCATTCTGCTGTTTTCCCAGCACTTTCCAGAGTCTATTATCAGGCTTCAACCTGGATCCCCTGAAATCCCTGAACAACAACTGTTGGCTATCACAGACAAAAAAGTGGTTTGTGGTCTGCAAATATAATGTTTGCAATTTACCATAGATTGTAGCCTTTTCCTCTCAACATGCAAGTTATTGCGTTGATGTTTAGGATTAAAGGCATTTATGCTGTAATGTAAGAGATACGCAAATATCCTCTAATTAAAGAATACGATTTAGCCAGAAATTAAATCCATCGAATGGTGAGAATAAGGATTATATTAATTAAGTGGAATATGTACAAAGTGATTCTAAATCAAAATGAAGAGACCTTAACTAATCTATGGACTTAGTTCTCTGTATTGAGCTTGCTGAATATAAACTCGCTGTTGGGGAAGTCAGGGACACACCTAGAGGCCATCTCCCAGCCTTCACCCTCGTCCCTTCTTTTCCAGTTGTATGCAGTTGTTCAAATATGTTTCCATTCCATAGCCCAGGGCACATGGAATGTGCCAACCATGCCTTAAACCTAAAACCAGGAACAGGCAGCACCTGCTGTTTATCAGGGACCCTTGGGCAGCACAGATTTTTCTCTCCTCTCCAAGGAAAGTTACCTTTCCACTGACCCTGGTCTGAGCCCATTGGCTTTCCTGGGAGACTAACCATGATGGGATCTCTTCTCCTGTCTTCTGGATCCCTTGTGCTATATAAGTTATAAAGTGGCCATTTAATAAAATGTGCCCGATCCTGTATTCCCATGATGCACAATAGAGCAACTTGCTCCACCCTTGCCAAGGGAAGTTTATCTTCCTTCTCCAAATAAAATAAACAGGTTTTTTGATTACTTTTTAAATTGTCAAGTGTATAGTAAGACGTGAGATAATTCTAGAGTCATTCCTGAAGTCATGTACTGAGCAAAGACAAAAAGTCATCAAGTCTATGACATGGCTATTTGGGTCCAAAGGAAAATGAGACTTAAGTCACTGCTCTTTAAACCTTCAAGGGTCCTGATGTCATCTGGATGAGCTTCAAAATTATATTAAGCTTCCCCCATCCCCATGGCCCTTCATGCGCATCTCTTCTGTTGCTTCTCTACCAATTCTCTTATACTTGGGCTTCAGCCAGACAGACTACTTTCCAATTCTCCAAATCACCTCACTCCCTTTAGCCTCTGGGAATTTATATGTATTTCCTCTGCCTGGAATGCCTCTGTCCTATTTTTGCCTGTTTCACTCCTCATCCTTGAGGTCTGAGCCTAGATGGCATTTTCTCTAAGACTCTTCCCTCATCCCCAGAAGACCCAGTTAGGTGCTCCTACGATGGACCCTACTACATGCTCTGGGTTTCCTTCACTGCAGCATTAACTGTTCAATGAAATATTGATTGCCTCATCACTCCTTTGACTTAGTTGATTTCATAATCCATGAGATTGGGAACTATACATTCCTTATTCCTATTGTATGGCCAGTGGCAAGCACACTCAGTGTCTGACAAAAGAGGACTCTCAGTATACATTTCTTGAATGAATGAATGATTGAGTGCACCCATTATTGGTATGTCTGCTTTCTTCTGAAAAGATTCTAATTACAATACAAATACAGCTAGTTTGGCTTGCTAAGAAACTAAATAGCCACTATAATTATACTTATTTATGAAGAGTTTAGACAGGGGTTACTTATGTCTTTTGTAGGCCTTATTTTTCTCTTAATGACTCACTAATTTTGCTTTTTTTGAAATTGGTATGAAAACCTCAGTCCAACTCTGCTACTTGCCTAAGATTAGTACTCATTATTAAACAAATGAAGTGTGGTGGAGCCTCACCACAGTTTGCTTGCTTTTGGAATTTGACATTAAGGGTCTTATTATCTAAATATACCTTAAAGATCTAATTACCAGAAGCAGCCCCTCACACTGGGGACCCCACAGCTCTGGTTCCCCAAGGCCTGAGATGGAATCAAGCTTCCTATAGTTAACTTTGGAATTTATAATAGATTCATTGAATTATATTTTTAAGACCAGGATTTTATTATAATTTTCTTTATATAAATTTCTCTAGTAATAGAGACAATGGGCATTTTATTTGGATTTTTTTAAAAAAAGGGAATGAGAAGCCTACTCTCATTCCATAGCCCAGTGGAACAGGGTGTTAATGATCATTTGTGTACCATAACAGGCTTTTGCATTTAATGGAATTCTTTTTAACAGGAAGCTCTTTGTAGTAATTTCTTCCTTCTCTCATAAAAAACAAGTTTCCTTAATATTTTGATTTTATGGAAAAGAACCTAGACTGAAAATTCCTACTCTTCACTTGCTTTTATCGTTTGGGGAAAAATAAGAACAAATGCTTAAAAATATTTCACCCAGTCTAAAAATAAGCTATTTTGTGTATCTTTGTCTTTGCTGATAGAGACCTGCCTTCTGGAAGCAGCATTAGGCTTACCCTCCAGGCCTGTCCATATTCACTCCTCTCCACTATAGAATAGCATAATGCTCAGCACATACTGGGATGACTTTGCCTCCTAAACATATTCTGTCTCAATGGAATATCCTGGGAGAACATTTTGGTTGCATACGGGAAGGTCAACTTGAATTCCTACATTCCTTGAAAGTTTACTTGAAAACCCATCTTCATTACAATAGAGTGTAATTAATGGAAACAAGAAATATAAGTTAAGTGAGCTTTTTATACCTACTCTTTTTACAGTATAATATAAAACTGTGTTATAAAACTATTATGACTGAGAATTTCAGTTTCATAGATCTTAATTTTGCATTCTTGTGTGAGATTATAGACTCACTGTACTTACTGAAAAAAGTATTCTATTTTAATGATCAAGTAGGCAGTGGATATTGCCACAAACCCAGTGACTTAAACTTCATTTCGGAATGAAGGCAATGACTACCAAATAGGAATTGGAATAGTCTCAATTTAACTAAAACTTCCTATTGGCAAGCATGGGATGAAGTGTTTAAAATTGTCTACACTGAGTGTTTAGTAAATTAAGTCATTGTTATTTGATAATTGACATTTTGATACAATATACATATTTTTAAAATACCAGTTTTCTACACTGATGTTTTAAATAGATGGGCAATTCTTGAGCTGTGCTTCAGAGAACACTAAGTGTCCTGCGAACTGTTAATAGGTGTTTTGGGAAAAAAGCATTCCTTGGCCAAATTAGATTGTTAAATGTTGCAAGCTAAATCACCGTCCTGACAATTTACAATATGTGAAAGTATTTTCAAGCTTCTGAGAGCTCCCTAGGTAAAGACGCTTGTTTAACAGTGATCAGCCAGTGTCCAATGTTTAGGTATTTCCTAAACCTCTTTTAAAATTTTCAATCTCTAAATAGTTATATATTATATAAATTCAGAAACCCACAAGTGAATGCACAACTTAATGAATTAGAAGATGCACTCCCTTGTAAACACCATCTAGGCCAAGAGATGGAACATCTGCAGCCATCTCTATTACCTTCCTTGTACCTCCTCCCAATCAAACCTCAGCACTCTCACCCTCCGCTAATTTAACCACTATCCTGTCTTCTTTGGTAATCTGTTTTCTTATATTGCTTTCCTGCACAAATGCTACTGTCTGTTTTTATGGGGAAACTTGGAGAAATTGAAAAGCTCTAATTTCACTTCCATCTGTCTGAAATCCATCTGCCCACTTCTTTTATCATAGATACACCCTCCCCACTCCAACCATGTAGATTATGTGTTCACCCACCTCAATTACTAACGTTCTGAGACCCAGAGTAGATATGCTGAAAGGGACAATGGGTGTCAAAGCAATAGTTATACTTTTCCCATATACCCTTGAGCAATATTTAGTCATTTATTTAATCTGAAACAATCCACTTAGATTTTTTTGTTATCCCAAAGTAAATAAGTAATTGCTAAATCAATGTTTTACTTTGTACTGCATGAACACAAGCAATGGAATAAAGAATGGTCTTATAATTTATGCAAGCCTGTATTTGAGTGACATAAGTTAAATGAGCTCTTTAGAGGACATATGAGGAGTTTGGTCATTCATTCATGCATGCACCCCGTAACACATATCTGGTCTCCTGTATTAAGCACTCTCAATGCATTTACTATTGGTTCATTTACCCATACCTATATTCCTTACTATCAGAAAAAAAATTTACTGATCACCAAGTGTATGTGTGTTCCTTGCTTGGGATCTTTGTATAGCATTTTAAATTTGGTATTTACAGCAGCACAATGAAATACACATTCCAAGTTTCAGTGAAGGAGACCGAGATGCAGGGAAATTTTTTTTGATCAGTAAACACTTGAGGCAATATTAGGGTGCGGTTTTGTCTAATAGTGCTGTGCTTCTTTGTATTGACTCTGCAGTATAAATTAATTTTCCTCTCTTCTTCCTTCACTTTACAGTAAATAATTTAAATAATACTGTGGGCAAACAGTGTCAGTTATGTAGGGTTTTAGTCCACTATTTCTGTGGTAAGGCAGTTTTTAAAATAACCAGAAAATCCAGGGTCCATATTTATTTCTCATTCTGTGGTTGGTGGGTTGGCTGCTGCAGCTCTGTTTTTGGCTGTGGGGTTGGTTCAAGTCTCTCAGTTTGGAAATCAACTGAAGGAGCAAGCAGCTGTTCCTTGGGGAATGTTGCTTTCCTGGTGGATAGCAGGAGCACAAGCAAACAAACCCATTATGCAAGCTGTTGTCAGGATAGGCTATATTCCACCACATTTCACTGGCCAAATAAACTTCCAAGGTCAGTAAGCTCAAAGTCAGTAGAGGAGAAAAGAAACAGATTTGTGAACAGATAAAAAATTAATCCTACAGAGAGTATGTTCAAATCTCAGCTCTTTCTCTTTAGCCATGTGGACAAACTATTTATCCTCTCCAGGCCTCAGTTTCCTCATTTGTAAAAACAAGGGTAATAATGGTATTTATGTCATGGCTTTCTTAGAATTGAATAACAGCATATTCAGAGCTTATCATGGTAGCCTTGACATAGAGAGCACTCTATAAATAGGCTATTTCCATGTTCCATAAAGCAAATTTTTACTTCACCCCTGTGTTCATTCCACCCTGTTGTGTGACTTTTTCTGCTTCTTAGTGGAAAACTAGGGCAAATCCCATGTACTTTCTCAATTTTCTTAGCTTATAAAAGGTCCTCTGGTAAATCTGGTCACAAATGAATCGCATGTCCATTATTTAAGGATCAAGCCCCTTTAACAGTCACAACTGCTATTTTTTGTAAAGTTCAAATTTTGTTCTTCTCCAACTGGGACTTTGTTCACTTTGGACACCATTAAGAGAAACAGGGTGTTTGGGTTTGTTAAAACCGGTAGAATGCAATATACCAGAAATGCAACAGCTTTTATAAAGGGAATTTATTATATTACAAGTTTACAGTTACAAGGCCATAAAAATGTTCAAACTAAGCCATCCAGAAAAAGATACCTTGATTCAAGAAAGGCTGATAGATATCTGTTACATGGGAAAGCATGTGGCTGGCATCTGCTGGTTCTTGTTCCTCATTCTGTTGCTTCTGGCTTCTGATGTCAGTGTTTCCTCTCTAACCACCCGTGGGCCCTCACTTATCTCCTCTGGGACACAGTTCTTGGTTGTTGCTTGTTTAGGATCTCATGGGAAGGCACATGGTGATGTCTGCTGGGATCTGCCCATGTCCAGGCATCTGCTTTCTCTGTCCACCCTCCAAGAATCTCCAAACATCTGTGTCTCTGTCAGCTCTGAAGTAACTGTTCTCCAAGTATCTGCATCTGAAGTTTCTCCAAAATGTTTCCCCTTTTCAAGGACTCTAGTAAACTAATCAAGACTCCCTGAATGCGTGGAGTCATATCTCCATCCAATCAAAAGTCACACCCTCAACTGGGTGCCATATCTCCATGGAAACAATCCAATCAAAGTTTTCCACCCTAAACAAAAGGTGTGGCTCCACAAGATTGGGTCAGAATAACACTTGTTTTTTCTGGGGTACATAATAGTTTTCAAACTGGCACACAGAGTATCTGCAGCTTCTCTATTTCTATACATAGAGTGTCTTCTCCTTTTTCTTTTTCTGCTTCTGACTATTCCAGGGTTGATGCAGGGAGAAGGAAAAGAGGCAAGGGTAGAAAAATTCTTATGTAGATGATACAGTTGTGAGCTGAAATCAGCTATCTCATTTTTCCATGTAAATATCTGACTCTTTGTCTTACTGAGTATATTAATGGAATCTTTAGATAACTCACCATACCTCCCCTCCATTGCTAGGGATATCTCATTTGCAGTATCTATTCTTTTTTTTTTTTTAAACTTTTTTATTAATTAAAAATGCAGTATCTATTCTTGAGAAGGTTTCAGACACAACATAGATTATCTTTCAAGCCCAGAATCTACACCAGTATAACCAAAATTGCTATCTTACTTTCTTCAAAACTAGTTTAGCAGTCTAGCAACTGTTATCTTCTTTATATTAGACCCACACTTTTCTGTTCAATCCTGATATTTTTCATTCCTACTTCTCAATCAGATACAAAATAGAATATGCCATTGTCCCAATTCTCAATGAATTTAACATCTGGAAAAATTTTTGAAAACAAATGTTTTTCATATACTCAGAATGCTTCATTTAAGATAATTATGTATTCTAGAGAAAAACTTTCAAACTATGACTATTTAATGAATTTTAGGTTCATAAAATGGTAAGAAATATTGGAAATAATCTGATCCAACTTTGATTCTACATGCATCTTCACATAGCTCATGTGAATCAGACATACGTAAGTGCCCATACTTTGTAAACTGGACATATCTACAGGAGTGTAATGAATTATTATTATTTCCTGTCTTTCAACTAAATTATTAGCTGTCAGAGGGCAGAAGATAAACTTCTTTAAATTTTGTACATGGTTAGTATTTGATGGTGCTGATGAATGAAGTGTTCTAGTCGAACTGTTTTTAAAACTTGAATTTTAGAATCTGTATTTTTATGTTAGTAACTGTGGTGCCATTCAATTCACACATATAATACAATGTGGATGTGGAGTATAACAGCACTGAAAATAAGCCTTTGATCAAATGATATATTTGTCCTTAGATCAAAGTAAAGAATATTTTTGATGATAGAATTGAACTAAAATGAAAGGCTCCCAGTTCATTGACAAAAAAAAGTGTTCTAAACAACAACAACAAACAAAGCAGCACAGTTACTACTAGCAGGTAAACACTGGATTCACATTCTTTAGACAGGTAAAGTGACTGTATATTACTTTTACATAACATCTTTCATCTGGGAAATCTGTAGCCTTGTGTAACTGCAAGGATTATTCCTGCCATCTGCAAGTGAGGAATGTGAACAGTTAAATTTCCAAGGTCACTTAAATATATGATGTCACATCATCAATTAACGGTGGTCTTCTGTTATTTTTCAAAAATTGTAAACCGGGCTTAATGACAAAGTTCATTTTGGAAAAAAAACATTTCAATGTGATGGCTTGGGGAAAACCATTTGGGAAATTAAGGAAATGACTTTAATCAAAGGTGTATGAAACATTTATTATAAATACTTCAAATACACTTACAAACAAAAGCATAGTTTATACTGGAGTATTAGAAGTCAGTTTTCTAGCTTATCTCTCCTTTTCATTTGTAAATTGCATTTCCTGATTGTTCCATTTTTTGTCCTACCTCTCTGATATGCTGATTATTTAATGGATGCTTATCTTCATGTACACCACTCCAGAATGTTTGTATTGTAGAATGGTGCTTCTGTAATCTTATCTTTGATTGAACAACAGATGCTAGACTTAGGAAAATAGTAATAATCTTATTAGAGTCCATGAATGTGTTTGAAAAGTAAAATCCTAAGAATTGAGGATATAAAGCATTTTATGGAAAATATGATATTATTTATAGAAACAAATGAACAGATATTCAGGCATTTTAAAACAATAACTATTTATGTTACTGTTTGTGGCAGTCAGTGTTGCTCGGAATTCAAATTAGAAGTTTCTTTATAACTTTATTTGAAAGCTGGATTGATTCACGATTACTGATTTTGGAATTGATGATTATTTTGCTTCAGAACATGAGTCTTTACATTCTATGATTTATTTGAATTACTTGAAAAAAGATTTAAACCTTATCATAAAGTGAGAGTATTGGCTCCACTACCTTTCTCCACAGTATTTTCAAAATTATCCTTTAATTTTTAAGAATATTAGTAGCTTTGCAATTGACTTTGCTACTTCTTTTTTAATTCCAGACACATGGGAAGATGTAGCCTCTGTATCTTTTAATGTTAACTGTGACTGGGAAACTTCCTTTGATCAATGAAAGCTGAAAGGTATTTAGAGCTCAGGACTTTTTTTTTTCATAGCAATATCAGTAGCCAGGGTATCAACTTTTGCATTAGTTTCCTGAGCTCCAGTTCCTACAGAACAGCACCACAGCAGATGAGACAAGCAAATGCAGTAGGGATGTTCTACAGGAAAGGAGCCCTGAATTAAGGAATCTGAATATTTTTTATAGTGGCCATGGGTCTGCCTGATCTTTTATCTGGAGGGTGAAATTATTATACTCTACAGTGAGTATGTCTGCTTTTTGCTTCAAAGGGAGTCACTGTCTCATCTTCCAATGCTGGAAGCAAACCTGGAGGGAGACAATATCTTTTATCTTTCTAATTCTCTTTGTACACACATATATTTAAAGAGATAGTACAGAACAAAGGCAGTCAGTCTCTTTGCTTGTAAGATGTCCAGAAACATGGGACATCCAGGAGAATTATCTTAAGGTAATTCCAAGATGTTATCCATTCATTTATATTCATAACTAGATGTTGAGTATTTAGTATGAGTAATGTCTAATTTTGCCAGAACTGCTACAACAAATACCACAAGCTGGTTGACTTAAACAATAGGAATTTGTTGGCTCACAGCTTTGACAGCTAGAAGTCCAACATCAAGGTATCAGTTTGCCATGTGTTTTCCAAAGTTTGCAGCATTCTTGTAATGACTTAATCTCTGCTTCCATCACATGATGCTCTGTCTCTTTCTGTCTCTGGTTTCAACTTTCATGTATAATTTCTTTTGCTTATTAGTTCATCGGCCATATTGGATTAAGGTTCACCCTCTTTCAGTTTGAGCACACCTTAATTAATAACATCCTCAAAGACCCTATTTACAAATGGGCTTATACCCACAGGAACAGAGTTTAGGACTTGAGCAGATCACTTGTGGGAAGCATGAGTCAATCCCCAGCAATTGGCAACCAAGACAAATAAGGTTCCTACTTGCATGAAGCTTATACTGTAGCATGGGGACCCAAGCAATAAATACAAGATAATTTTTAACAGTGATAATCATTAAAAATCCTGTTCTAATTTGCCAGCTGCCAGAATGCAACACACCAGAGATGGATTGGCTTTCAATAAAAGGGGATTTATTTCATTAGTTCTTCAGAGGAAAGGCAGCTAACTTTCAACTGAGGTTCTTTCTTATGTGGGAAGGCACAGGGCGATCTCTGCTGGCCTTCTCTCCAGGCCTCTGGGTTCCAACAACTTTCCCTGGGGTGATTTCTTTCTACATCTCCAAAGGCCTGGGCTGAGCTGCGAGTGCTGAGATGAGGTATGCTGAACTGCTTGGGCTGTACTACATTGAGCTCTCTCATTTAAGCACCAGCCAATAAAATCAAACATCATTCATTACAGCAGGCACACCTCTTAACTGACTGCAAATGTAATGAGCAACAGAACTAGGTACCTTCACCTGGTCAAGTTGACAACTGAATCCAACTACCACAAATCCCAACAGGGTAATATAAAGGAGATAATGTGAGTGCAAAAAGAGATGACTGTAAATGGCAAAGAAGGTCTCTTTGAAGAAGGAATAGCAATCAGAGACCCAAATGACAAGAAAGATCGATCTACGTGAAGATTTTTCATAAGGCTTTCATGAGGAGCACGAATTCTGCTGCTTTTACCACTACTAGTACCAATTACTACTACTACAATGATGATGATAAGATATTGCAGAATTCTTCTCATCATTTTACATGTTGAGTTTAGAACTAAGGATCTGAGAAGAAGGAAAGTGATGATGCTTAAGCAAAGTATGTGAAGAGAAGAGGTGGGTACAAAATAAGATTAAAAAAATAGTATAGTCCAGAGAAGGTGGGAAGATATATTTTAAGACTTATTGATGAAATTTATTGATGTAAAAAATTTCCAGAAGATGTGGATTTTGAGCAAGGTTTGAATAGGCAGGAAGATGGGGATGCAAATATTATGGGGCTAGAATTTCTGAAGCAGAATTGATTTTGCAAGAGACCAGAACAAGGGCAGAGCAACGAATGACTGGGAAGCATTAAATATCATCAGTTCTTTTTATTTTCAGTAGTTATGGTCTGTGAGTTTTCCACAAACACTGTTAGCAAATACTAAACCTCTATCCCTAGGGGAAGCACAAGGTTGGGTTCCTGCAAGCCTCTGGTCATAACATTTTGTCAAGTGATCAATATATGAACTTGTTTCACATGTGTTTCTATTTAAAGGAATCTTAAAATAATATTGTTGATCCATTAACGTTGAATGCACTGCCAACAGCACTACGTCTCATGTCTGAACAGAGTTTACCTGACATAAACATTTTCTCTGTAAGGCACAGCAAAGCTTTCTTGTATTTAGGGACATTGTATTTGGCACTATGTTTGTGGGATATTTTAAACAGAGAAATCACAGACTAAAAGTACAAAAATGTGAAAAATTTGGCACTGAAATAACATGAAAAGGACACTTGTTTATAGATGAGAGGTGAAACAAAAACACAAAACATTGCCTTGTTTGACTTTGGCTGAAAATGTGTGTGTTGGATGACTTAATTTTTTTTTTCGCTATTTTCTGAATGTCCTCAAATGATCAGGTCTACTTGAAAAATGTTTATTTTGGGGTTACAAATAAATTTTAGCAAGTAGGCAAATTTACAAATATAGAATCTGTGAATAATGACTACTGGCTGTAAATATTTGCTGATTGTTTATGATTTTGGTACATGATTATATGCATTAATTGTGGGAGACAGTGCTGGGAAGATGATTTATTATGTTTAAGAGCATCTCTCACATGGTCTAAAAAAGTAAAGAATTGTTCCGTAGAAAGAGTTGAAACAGTGACACTTTTTGAGTAACAGATGTACCAGGGTTGAATGGTATAGGTGAATCCATTGGTGACAGGATTGATTAGAAAGGACTGATTAGATTTTGGTGGATTGGAGAGGCCTGGAGATTTTGCAAGAGTATCACTGAGAAAGCACATTTATGTGCCTCTGTTAATTCTGAATTATTTAAAAAGACTATATACTAAAGATGAGGTATAGACCAGAAGACTGCTGTTTTCTCAAACCTTCCTGGAAAAGCAAGCATCCCAGGGAATTGCTGGAGTAAGCTTTGTTCCAGAGCTATCTGAAGAAAAATTATACAAATCTACAAATTGATGTGTTCTGAATCTTGAGTAAGCTTTGAGCTGGTGATAATTTGGGCCAGAATGTATACTGATGCTGAACAATAGCTTGCTGTCATAGTTCTCTTTTCATGGATTTTTCATGAAAAAAAATCATGTAATGCTATCTGAGTTTCCCAGGTTGTTATAACAAATACTACACAATGGGTTGGTTTAAACAATAGGAATTTATTGGCTTTTAGGTTCAGAGGCTAGAAGGCTTGTTTCCCACTGGGATTGGTAGGTAACATTCTTGTGCTGGTTTGCCACAATCCTTGGGATTCCTTGGCTTACATTTTTGCCTCATGTCACATAGTGATGTCTTCTCCCTTTTTGCTCTTGTGACTTCTAGGTTCTCTTTATGAAGATCTCCAGTAATCTGGATTAAGACCTATCCTCATTCAGTTGGGTTACACCTTAATTAGAAATGACATTTTCAAGTGATTCTATTTACAATGTGTTCACATCCACAGATGTGAGTTAAGATTAAGTACAACTGCTTGTTGGAGTACATGATTCAACATCCCACAACTTCTATGGTCACAAAAGTCTCTATTAAAGAAGAGTCTGTATTCAGGGAAAATTGGGAGCAAAGTCTTAACACTCGCTTCAAAATTTCTTTTCTTGTCCTAAAGGTAAAGGAAAATGAAAGAAAATGATGCTTGTTTTCTTCTCCCTGCCCTATCTAATCCACTTTGCACATCCAGTTCCACAATGGCTGTGAGAAAAATAATGATGAGAAAGACAATAATTTAAAGACAGTAATTTAACTAACACTGAACACAGGTTAATGGTTGCAGCCAAGAACAATCATCATAGAGTTCATGAATTCTAGTTCTGTTTATGGTCTGTGGAGTAAGTCTGTAATAAATTTGGGAAGTTTCTAAAACTTTATCATGAGTATACAAAAGAGGCAAGAAATACAAATATTATGATTGTGAATATTTTTCTTTAGTTTGTGAGCCAGTTTGAAACTATTATGTACCCCAGAAAAGACATGTTTTAATCCTGATCCAATCTTGTGGGGCTAGACCTATTATTTAGGGTAGAAAACTTTGACTGGATTGTTCCCATGGAGATGTGATATATCCAGTTATGGGTGTGGCCTTTTGATTAGATGGAGAGGTGGGTCTTGATTAGTTTATGGGAGGCCTTTAAAAGGGGAAATATTTTGGAGTTGCTTCAGAGCCAATAGAGATGTAGACATTTGCTTGGAGTGCTGGCAGTGAGATCAGATGCCTAGACATGAATGTTTGGAGATGCATAGTCCAGCAGATATCGCTATGTGCTTTCCCATGAGATGCTAAGCAAGCCAGAACATAGAGTTGTATTCCCAGAGGAGCTAAGTGAAGGCCCACAGATGCTTAGAGAAAGAACCACTGGCACCAGAAGCTGGAAGCAATGGAACCAGGAAAAAGAACCAGCAGATGCCAGCCATGTAACGTCCCATGGGACAAACATCAGTTTTTCTTGAGTCAAGGTATCCTCTAGATGCCTTAGTTTGGACATTTTTATGGCCTTATGAGTGTAAACTTGTAACTTAATAAGTTCCCTTTATAAAAGCCATTCCATTTCTGGTATATTGCATTCTGGCAGCATTAGCAAGATACATCTAATACATCTTGGTTTAAAAACCCCAGTGAACATCTCATATTTTCCCAATCATTTTGATGTAAAATATTAGCCTTACCTGGACTCTATTTTCATCACCCCACATTCCAATTCTTCAACCCATTATTTCAAATCTTCCTTTTCTTATCATCTCACTATCAAAACCAAGGTCAAGAACTAATAGCTTCTTTCTGCAATAATTATAATTATCTTCAAGCTAGTTTTTCTATTCTAGTATCTCTCTTCTTCAATCAATGTAACCTTTTTTGTTGTTGACATTGCCAAATTTTTTTTTCCTGGAATGATCGTTGTCCCCAACATGACTGCCAGTACTATCCTTAGTACTTCTTCTACACTAGTTAAATCAAGCTTATGTGCTGTAGAGTCTTCCAGATCTTTCAATAGAGGAGTGATGCCTCATTCTGTGAACTCCCAAAACATATGGAGCATATCTCCTTTCAGCTTTGTGCACAGGCAATGTTGTATTAGTGTAAATTATGTACATGACCAATCTTATCTGGCTGATAGTAAGTATTCAATCTAAGTTATATGGTTATAGGTTTTTCATTTACTATATTTCAAATTCATTCAGGGCATAGAATTTAGTGGTTAATTTTCTATTCACCCTATTGAATAGTACATGATTATTGAAATAAAGTATAAATAAATAATGTCAATAGAGTTAAAGATAAAAGGCTACAAGTCTGAGGTTGTTAAGAGTCTAGGACTTCCAGGGACACCTTGGGTCTGAATCCTATCTTAATCTGAAGTCCCATGCTTTCACTGCTCCTTGTCTCAGGATGCTGTGCAAGTAGTTTTAGTGAAAAATTGAAAGATAGAAGATTCATTACTGTTTTTGAACATTAGCCTCAGCCAGGAACATACATATATGGAATTTTCTAGATCTGTGGTTCACAGATTTGACTTTTACTATGAGAAGAGCTATTACCACTTTGCCTGTAGGCTATGGATAAACTCTTCTCCTTTCATATCCATGGAGGTTAAATTTTTTTTTTTTTTAATTTTTAGCTCGATTTAAATCAGTCTGATGTAACTAGATAGAAGAAGGTTATAGTAGGTTGAATTATATACCCAAGAAAAAACACGTTCTTAATCTTGATATTTTAATCCATTCTTGTGGGTGTAAACTCATTGTAATAGCACTTTTTGAAGATGTTACTTTTAGTCAAGTTGTTGCCAAATGAATCAGGTTGGGCTTTAATTTTGACTACTGGAGTCCTTTATAAGCAGAATGAAATTCAGACATGGAAAGAGAACACCACAGGAAGTCAATAGAACCCAGAGAGAAAGGAGAGCACATTGACATGTGGCAGAAGAGGCAAGGAACCCAAAGGATCACCAGCAGCCAGTCCCTGAACACCAGATTCTCTGAGAGAAAACTTTGCTTTGCTGACAGCTTTATTTTGGATTTCTTCTAGTCACAAAAACTGTAAGCCAATAAATTCCTGTTGTGTTGGCCATGCTCCCTCCCTCCCCACCACACACACACTCATTGTATGGTATTTGTTTTAACTGAGGGAAATTAAGACCAGAGTTATGGAAATTAAAGGAAAAAAAGGATATGTTCCTTTGTTGTTGAATATTTATAATGACAGTGTTCTGTTGACTTGAGATGTTATATTCATGCAGTAGTATAATCAAAAGAACTTTTAAAAACAAAGATAAATATTCTATAAAATAAATGAAAAAAGATGTCTAAAAATCTTGCCACATTAGGTCACTGGAATAAAATAATGAATTTTAAAGTCACCTTGACAAGGATGCAATTTTATATAGGAGAAGTTTCCAAATTGGTTTTCTGAATTCATAGCTCAAACTTGTTAGCATCCTCAATGTTCTGTAACCATATTTTTCATCTGCTTATTTATTGAGTTTTGACAAATAAGCATTAGCATGTATCATCAATTTTAAGAAGCCATATGGTTACTGATTAGTATTTAAGTTACTCAAGGGTAATATCAAATATTAAATAATGTCTTCATATCTCTTATGAGTCTGGCTTTATTTTGCTGTCTTTGTTATGAAGACAATTTTTAACTCTCTTTGACTCTAAAATGTGTGTAGCAGCTTGCTTTTAGCAAATGTTTAATCTCTCATAAACATAATTAAACAGAAAATAATGTAGTTCTACTTTGTGACTGTTTATATCTCCTCAATTCACTAAATTTTGTTTAGTCTTACCCTGCATGCATGCATAGCTTTTGCTAGAAATCAAAGGACTCTAAAGTTCTCATTACAAAGTCAGATTCAGCAGTAATAAAGTCTTTTAAATAGACACAAAATTCCTGAAAACAGCTTCCCAAATGAGGGAGGTTGGTTTTCTATTGTATTTATATCCAGGGAGGAAAGGAGGAGTCAGGATGAAGAATCTTAGCAGTTTTCTAGTATTGTGACCTAGGTTTTCACAGTGCTTATTTGAACTGTGGAATAAACCTAGAAAATTTACAAGCTCCTATTCAAATATAAATGTGGGAGCATAGAATCAAAATCATATTAATTTTTTTTTGCATGGGCAGGTACCAGGAAATGAACAAAATCATATTAATTTATATAATCTGTTTTGAAATCTTATTACTGATCTTTGAGGTAAAAATATAATCTGATAAAATAAGACCTATAAAGAAATAAATATTTATTTTATTGATTAAATTATCATAGTCCCCACTGACTTATAGGCACTTTGTTTTGTTATAAGATTTCAAAGATGTGTTTATTAAATCATTCTTTATGCAGATTTTATCAAGTCTTTGCATATAAATATATCAGTGCTGTCAGGGATTTTTTGGGTAGTCTTTTATGGAAAGTAATTCAAGGGCCCTTCTTAAAATGTCTAGTTAACTAAAATGTCTTTTGATGACTATGGTAATTGGAGCTATGTACCCCAGAAAAACATGTTCTTAACCTTAATCCATTCCTGTGGTTGTGAGCCCATCCTAAATAGGACCTTCAGATGAGTTTACCTCAGTTAGGGTGTAGTCCAAATGAATGAAGATGGGTCTTAATTGAAGTCCTGTATAAACAGAATAAAATGCAGTCACAGAGAGACAGGAGGTCTGAAGGAGCAAGGAGTAGCTGAATTCAGCAGACCTGAAAGAGAAAGGAGAAGCCAAGAGAGCCTGCTATGTGCATCATCAGGTGATAGAAAAGCCAAGGATCAAGGACCTACAGTAGACAGCTCCAGAATGTCACTATCTTCCAGGAAAAATTATTGCCTTGGTGATGCCTTGATTTTGGACTTCTCCATGCCTCAAAACTATAAGCCAGTAAATTCCCATTATTTAAGCCAACCCATTGCATGATATTTGATTCAGCCAGGAAACTGAAACATGACTAACTTTACAGGCCCTAAACAATATTTGATTCACACTCTTAAATGTTAATTAAGAAGTCTTTTGATAACTGGAATTCAAGTATATTTATGTTTACATGAACAATGCACAGCAAATATATTATTTGTAGTTCCATAATATTTATATTCTTGTTCAGTATGAACCATAAATTTTCCCTCTTTGAATATGAGGCAATACATTTTAAAATTGGTGTAGCCAATTATTGTAAAGGTAAAAACTAAAGGATTCATAGCAAAGCATCATATTTTTGAGCTGAGAATGCTATAGTTCAATTCACTGTAACCTTAGGGAGCAGACAGGCTTAGTATAGTGTGAAGTGTATGCTTCGTACCTGCAAAGCCAGAAACATTTACTCAGCTGCTGCACCAAGGGTGGCAGAAAAATCATACTTTTAGCTAACACATCTGCCACAGATGAATAAGAAGTTATATCCTGAAGACATAATTATTTGATACTTTCATGTGCTCACTCCTTGAATCCGCTCACAGCAGGCAAGAGACAACACAACAGATTATATTGAACAGAATTTGCAGCCACGTTTTCTTCAGAACCATGTTTAAAAGTGGTGCAAAACTTAGAAGCATTCATATAATCTATTGCATTGGTCTATTGAGCTAAACCCTTAATGGCTTCCTTTAAGACTTTCACAAATAAATTCACAAATGTGAAATTTCAACTTTCTAGTTCCTTTGCTATAACATTTTTAAATGTTTACATTGAAAAAAAGTAAGATATAATATTGCCTGTATTTTTGTCTCTAGTTTGGATAAGAAATAAATTATCATATGTAATTATAAACCTTGTTCTTTTCTTCATGCAATTCATAATCAGTAATTATAATGGTGGTGATGATTGGAGTATTAAGGGAGTTAACATTTACTGAGTATATGCTATGTGACAGGCACTGGGCTACTGCTTTATATAGATTATCTCACTTAAACATCACAGCTGCTCTACACTTAAGGTTCACCACCGGACCTGCTCACATCCCCTTTGAAATCACTCATTCACCTCTGAGTGCCAGTCTACCCTCCTTCAGTCTGCCAGCTTCTGCATCTCTTCATCTGAGGATTTCTCTAACTATCAGAGTAGCCTCTTTCCATAAGCAGACTGGCCTGAAAAGCTACTGATATTGTCATTTTAAAGAAGAGAGTATTAAGACACAGAAAGACTGAGCACTTGACTGAGCTTCCAAAACAAGTAAGTGGCAAAACGTAATTTGAACCCAAGTTTATCAGGCTGAAGCTGATGCTTTTAAACCCTCCTGACTCTCTAATAGAAATCCTAAGCAGATGAATAGCAAAAGTTAATGAAATCATATTTACTAAAAATCTAGGAGATGAAAGTAGGAAAAAATTCAGAGAATATAATATTGGTCTTCAGATCTTGACATCGGGTATATTGGTAAAATGAGTTTAGGCATTCTTGGGAGGGATGAGAGAAAACTTTGTTGGGCTTTGATGCTCTGGTGTCAGGCTCCACCTCTGGACATGTTGATTCAGTCCTTTCTATATTGAGGTAATGTGAACTTGCATCTTACAAAGTCATTAGAAAACAAGATACAATTATCTCTTGTAAAAATATAGAAGTAAAAACATGTAATTAAAATATTATAAGAGAGCAGGCCATGGTGGCTCAGTGGCAGAGTTCTTGCCTGCCATGCCAGAGACCTGGGTTTGATTCCCAGTGCCTGCCCATGTGAAAAAAAAAATTATAAGAATATGAGATCACAATGTTATCTATGGTCACAAAGATTGTTTAAAAGGATGAAAAACATTCTGTACATCTTGTATTTTTATGTAAGCCTCATTTATTAATTCATTACTAGGCTTATTTTATTTTTCCATGACAATTTAGAAGTAATTTCAAAGCTGAAGAGTATAAATTATATTTTCTCGCATATCATTGCAGCAAAAATTAAAGGTTATTCTTTTCATGCATGGATAATATCATTGTTCTTTCTAGCAAGAAATAAGAAAGTGAAAGAAGCATGGATGGGGAAAGGAAATACCAAAATGTCATGGTACTGACAATAATTGTACAGTGACAGGATGAGTGACTTATAGGGTTCTGTTGGCAGATGCAGTTATCTCAAATTTTCAGGCCAACAAACTCAATTACACACCTAGATTGCAAACATATTACTTAAGCCCTACAAACCCCACAGTAGTTCAGTACTCTATTAGGTATTAGAGAAGGGGAGCCACACAATTTTTTATAAGATGATGACTCTGACCACCCATCCTACCGCCATTTCTGAATGTAGATGTGGCATTATGTTTTATGATGAAACTCAAAGGAAAGAACTTAAATTCAATGAAAGACCTCTAAATTTTGCTTAAATGCAAGGCCATATTCCTGGATTCTGCCACGTTTTAGGTCAAAAGCATGTAAAGATCAGTGGTCGCCTGGGAATAGGTGCAGAGGAAAATAAGGGGAGAGGAAAAGATTACAATGGACAAGAGGCAACATTTTGTGAATGATGGATATGTTCATTGTGCATTTTCTGCATTGTAGTGATGGTTTCATGGGTGTATACATATGTCAAACTTTGAATTTCATATTTTAAATATGCACAGTTTATTGTATTTCACTTATACAACAATACAGTTATTTTAAAAAGCATGTGAAAACTAAGGCAAATAAAAACGATTTCTCCATCCAGCCTTGCTTTATCTGCCTTTGTCAATGTAAGACATAGCACATATGCCCAGAGCTCCTGTCTGTAGCTGCTAATGAGATTATGGTTTGTTCTTTCTGTCAGTGTGTTTTAGTTTGCTAAAGCTGCTGAAATGCAGATACCATTAAATGGGATGGTTTTTACAAATGGGGATTTATTGGTTTACAAGCTTACAGCTCTGGGGCCATGAAAATGTCCAATTCAAGACATTAACAAGAGATGCTTTCTTCCCAAAGACAGGCTACCAGCAGTCTTGGACACCTCTGTCATATGGTGAGGTACATGGTGGTGTTTGCTGGTCTCTCCTAGGTTTCTTCGCTTTTAGCTTCTGGCTTTTCTGTCTGTGGCACACTTTCTGTGTTATTCTCTCTGTTTTTTAGGGATTTTTTTCCTGAATTTCTTCCTTTTATAAAGGACTCCAGTAGGAGGACAAAGGCCAACCTGGAGCATGGTTTAACTGAAATAACCTAACCAAAAGGTTCTACCCTCAATAGGTTTACACCCACAAGAATGGACTAGCTTTAAAACATGCTCTTTTCTGGGATCCATAAAGCCCAAAACTATCACAACCTTTCTCCCCAGCTGGCATTTTAATTCCTAAAACACTAGCACACAGTTAAGTGAAATAGTTCAGAAAAACTCTAACATCTATAGTCTGCTAGTTGATAACAAAACCATTATGTTTACAAAGTATTTCAAATTTTCCAAAGTGCTTTTAAATCGATTACCTTATTTGGCACCTTAAGATTTCCATGAGGATGTGTATTATATCCATTTTCCACTTAAAGCAATGGAAATTCAGAGGACTCAAGAGACTTTCCAAAGTCACAATGCTAGGTGTACTTATATATTTACTCACAATTAAATTCATATAGATGAGTTTTCTTTCTTACATACTCAACCTGAAACTGAACTCTAGTCAATGGAATTATCAATTAGTAACTTGATCATTTTGCATCTGTCTTCCAATAACTCTTTTCTCAAATTTAATCTTTTATTAAAGCTGAGTGATGACAACTAAGTAACAAATAGCATAGCTATTCTCTCATATGAATAGTGTGTCATT
This sequence comes from Myrmecophaga tridactyla, assembly GCA_004026745.1. Classification (NCBI taxonomy): domain Eukaryota; kingdom Metazoa; phylum Chordata; class Mammalia; order Pilosa; family Myrmecophagidae; genus Myrmecophaga; species Myrmecophaga tridactyla. The sequence continues at coordinate 35,583 of PVIY010010480.1, forward strand.
GTGATAAGATGTTAAAATGGGACTCTTTTTGTCTGTCTAAGCAATAAATGTGAACTTTTTGGGTCATGAAATTGGGACTCCAAGGGAGTACACCTGATTCAAATAATATCATCATATTTGATCTACTTGATTTTTTTTTTTGCATGGGTAAGCACTGGGAATAGAATAGAACCCAGGTATCTGGCATGTCAGGTAAGAACTCTGCCTGCTGAGCCACTGTGGCCGGCCCGGATCTACTTGTTTTTATTTTTCCTTTTCTTTGATCTGCTTTGTTTTATAATCTTAACATGGTCATCTGTACCTCATGTTTATAGCATCTGTATATCTATCATTCAAAAAAAAAAAAAAGGAAAAATCTTATCTGCTCCATTGTATCACTATCCCTGCTAAAGGACTCACATGGACACTTCTTGCTTGGCCCCATTTAATTTTAAGCTCTTTTTCCCTCATTGATGCTGTGGTAATACAGAAAAGATTGCATCTTATTTTTTATGCTTCATTTTGAAATAAGTTTAGACTTGTGGAAAGTCGCAAAAATAGATTGGAGTTCCAAATACTTTTCCGTGATCTCATATTGTTGATAGTACACATAATATCAAAACTAATAAGTCAACATTGAGATGCTTTTATTAACTAAATATAGACTTTATTCAGACTTCCCAAGTTTTTCCTTTGAAGACTAATTTCTGTTCCAGGATCCAATACATGATTTCATATCGCACTAATAATTTTCCCTTATTTTTTAATTTGTAGGAAATTTTATTGTGGTAAATTAATGCTATATACCTGCACATACATAAACATAAAAGTTTGCTTCTTAAACCATATTTTTCAAATGTAATTTCTTTGAGACCTATTCATGTACAGAAAAAGAAATAAAAAGAAAAAAGGAAACTCCAAACATCCCATACACCTTAACCCTCCCCCAACATATTGACCCCTAATATGGCAATCTACCCAATTTTAAAGACATACAATAAAGGTAAGTTAACTAAGACAGTGTAGTGTTGTCAGAGATAGATACATAGATCAGTGGAACAGAATAAAACATTAGAAGTAGATCCACACAAACATGGACAACTAACTTCTTTTTCTTGCTATAAAGCTATACAATCATTATCAAAGATCAGGATTACTGGATTACAGTTCAACAATTTGTGGTATTTCATTCTAGCTATTTAAATATACAGGAAACTAATCGTTTTCTCAATCTTCAGGGATATCTGGGCAATGATCATTTTAGATTCTTCATGCTGAAAAGGGGTGCTGACCTTATGGGATAGAGGTATGAAATTGCTTGATGTTCTTGGACAGAATGGTATGTCTTGGTTTCAGGCCTAATCTGGCACGGGAACAATCTGGAGGTCTTAAGTGTCTGAAAAAATGAACTTATAGGTAAAACATTTATAGAGTGTTAGGTAGAGCTCAAGGTAGTCTTTAGGGTTTTCGGGAAAACTGTTGGTTGGAGCTTGGCATACTGTAGCAATTTGCAACATTTTGGTGGAAGCTTGAATAAGAATAACCTCCAGAATGACCTCTTGACTCTATTTGATATCTCGTAGCCACTAAAACTTTATTTTGTTTCATTTCTTTTCCCTCTTTTGGTAAAGAAGGCATTCTCAACGCCACAATGCCAGGGTCAGGCTTATGCCTAGAAGTCATGACCCACGATGACAGGGAGACTTAAACCTCTGGGAGTCATGTCCAATGTAAGGGGCAGGGTGCTGATTTTATTTGAAGAATTGGCTTGGAGAGAGAGAGGCCTTATATAAGAAACAAAAGAGGCTATCTGGGGGTGACTTTTAGGCATTGTTATAAGTAGGCTTAGCTTTGCCATTGCAGAGACAATTTTCACAAGGGCAAGCCTCAAGATTTAGGGCTTGGTTTCAAATGCTCTGAAGTTGTATTGGGGTATTTCCTTAACCCATATGAAATAACTCATTCCCTATTCTAGGTTGCATGTAATTAAGTTGCATTTAAACCATTTTTAATTGTATTATTCAGTGACATGAATTACATGCACAATGTTGTGTAACCATCATCACTACTTCCAAAACCTTTTCATCACCAGAAACTCTGTACCTATTAGGCAATAAATCACTAGAAAATCTACTTTCTGTCTTTGTGACATTACCTCTTCTAGGTATTTCATATATGTGGAATCATACAAAATGAATTTTTTTGTGTGTACCTGGCTTATTTCATTTAGCATAACATTTTCATGGTTCTTCCATGTTATAGTATATGTCAGAATTTCATTCCTTTTTATTGCTGAATAATATATTCCATTGTATGTGTTTTTCACATTTTGTTTATCCATTCATCTTTTGCTGGACTCTTGGGTTACTTCCATCTTTTGGCTCTTGTGAATAACTCTGCTATAAACATCGGTGTGCAAGTATAGGCTTGAGTCCCTGTTTTAAGTTCTTTTAAGTATATATCTTTAAGTAGAATTATTGGGTCCTATGATTATTCTATGTTTCACTTTTTGAGCAACCACCAAACTGTTTTCTATTGAAGTTGCATCATTTTATGTTCCCATTAACAATACACAGGTTTGAATTTTTCTGCTTTATGACAATACCTATTTTCATTGCTTTTTGCTAATAGCCATTCTAGTGGGTCTGAAGTGTTATTTCCTTGTGATTTTGACTTGCATTTCCCTAATGACTTATGATGCTGAGCAACTTTTCATGCACCCATTGTCCATTTGTATATCTTCTCAAGAAATGTCTATTCAAATCTTTTACCCATTTAAAAACTGGGCTGTTTGTCTTTTTTGTCATTGTTGTGGAGTGGTCAGAATTGTTTGTTTATTCTGGATACTAAACCTTATCAGATATATGGTTTGCAAATATTTTTTTCCCAATCTGTAGGTTAACTTTTTCACCTTTTTTGATAATGTCCTTTGATGCATAAGTTTTAAAATTTTAATAAAGTCCAGTTCATCATTTTTCCTTTGATTGTTCATGTGTTTGATGTCATATCTTAAAATCCATTGCTAAATCCAGGCATGAAGATTTACCCTTATATCTTCTTCTAAGAGTTTTATTGTTTTAGCCTTATATTTAGGTCACTAATGTATTTTGAATTAACTTTTATATGTGTTGTGAAGTAAGAGGTCAACTTCTTTCTATGGCATGTGAGAATCCAGTTTTCCTAGAACCTTCTGTTTAAGAGACTATTTTTTACCCATTGATTGAATTTGGCACCTTTGCTGAAAAGCAATTGACCATAAATGGAGGGGTTATTTCTAGACTGTAAATTCTATTCCGTTGGTGTATATGCCCATACTTATGATAGTATTTTGATTAATGTAGCTTTGTAATAAGTTCTGAAATCAGAAAGTGTGAACCCTCCAACTTTGTCCTTTTTATCAAGATGGTTTTGTCTATTTGGTGTCCTTGAAATTCCAAATGAATTTAAGGATCAATTTTTCTATTTTGGCAAGAAAGCCATTTTAATTTTGCCTATGGTTATGCTGAATCTGTAGATGGTTTTGGTTAATATTTACACCTGCATTGTATTTCACTGCCATGTTTCCTTAGCCCCCTCCACTCTGTGACAGTTTCTCCATCTTTTCCTTGACCTTTATTAATTTAACCTTTTCTAATACTACTGGTCAGGTATTTTGTAGAATATTGTCCAATTTGGGTTTATCTAATATTTTTTCACACTTGAACTGAGGTTATAGATTTTAGGGAGAAATAACAGAAAGATGATGCACTCTTTGCATCATATCAGAGGGTGAATGATATATAAATGTGATTTATCACTGGTGTTGCTAACCTTTACCACTTGGTGAAGGTCATGTCTGCCCAGAGTTTACACTGTAAAATTATGCTTTTTTCCTTGCTGTACTACATTCCAGAGGTCTGCAAACACGTTCTGTAAAAAGTCAGATAATAAATGTTTTAGGTTTTGTGGGCCATATGATATCTGTCACAACTACTTCACTCTATCATTGTAGTGGTAAATAAGCCATAAAGTGTATAATGTATATATGAATCTACCATGGTAATCTGTCATGGCTGTTGGTGGTTTTAAGAAAATATAAATGATATGTTGAAAGGCATGACTTGGAATCATTTTAGGTACACATTTTGTGTCTTCCTCTGTCCTTTAAAATTTATTCACTCCTATGGTAAAAGTTGGCACTTCCCATGCCTTTTCTGCTCACTGAATCTAAACAGTCAATTTAGTAATGCCTGATTCAAAATACTAATTAAAATCTTATCTTTATTTAGTATCTTCTCTTCGTCAATTATCTCTTAGTGAATTTTACTGCAGTGGTTCATTTTGTTGGAGAATGGAATTTAGAAACCATGATTTTGGAAATGGGTGTGCTCATTTCTAGTGAAGTGTCACTGTTTCTAGGCCCTCTCAGTGGGCATAGCAGGCATAGCTAAAGAATGTTGTATGTTTACTCACTCATGTATAGATGTATATCTAAATATGTTTTTATATCTATCAGTACATATGTTAACATTTATCAACATAAATTCGTATTATCTCCTACTTCAATTCAACATCATAGGTTTATTCTAACATTCTCAATTTGCTTCTGTGTAGCTTCTTTTTTCCTACAATTAGAAAGTTAGCTCTCATTATTAGTAATATATTTACTTATTTGTTCAACCCTAGTATACATGTAAAGTAGATTCAGAATGACTGATGTGTACTCAGTGAGTAATAATTTACCAACTGGCACAGAGTGTTTGTGTAAAGTTCTTTTTTGTCTTTAGCCTTACAATATCACATCAAAACACTATTTTTCAATATTTGGCTTTTTTGGGGGTCAGTTCTTCCTTTCCCTATTCCACTCAGTGAGAATATATCAGGCATTTTAATACAGATATATTCATCTGTCACTGTCTACATTCCATTTTGAATTACCCTAACATCCTGACCGACTCATATTTAAAAAGTTTCATGCAGTAAAATTCACTAATTTTAACATTCACCAGTCTTGCCTCGATCAGTTTTTATTGTGGGGCTCTAGTTCCCTCATTCCTTTTGGAATTCTTTTGTAAGGAAGAGTAGGACCTTCTTCTCCATTTATTTCTACATCAAAAAGTAGAAGAGTATTTGGGAACTCTCTGATCTATCTTTGCAACTTTCCATCAGTCTAAAATTATTTCAAAATAAAATATACAGAAAATAACATGGTGCTTTTCTATACCCTCATAGCAAACTATTTGTGCTTAGAAATAACAGACTGTCTTACAAATCTGCATACCACCTTTTAAAATGATCTCTAGTGGAAATATGGACTATATGATGACATTTAATTTCATGTAAAAAAGCAGAGTATAAATATATTTGAATTGTCACATTTTAAAAAACCTAAATGTCAATTTGCATTACAACTACAAAGAAAAGAAACCAAATATTGTCATCTGTTTGTCATTAAATGGATGTAATTTTATCTTTATTTCTCTAAAGCATATAGCTGTTTTGGACATCTAAGTGGTTTGACCTTTTCCATTCTCCTTGATCATAATTTCCTGGTTATAAATCACTAGGGCATAATTTTCTTACCAGTAACTAGATTTCTTTTTAGAGTTTAATGAAGTGACTATTGGTAATATTAGTTATATTAAGCTTAGATTTAACTATTTAGCCAAGATAAATTATGACTTGAATATTTTACAATATCATGTACTACCATAGGAAAAAAGTGAGTGTTGTCAAAATAGAAATAATTCAATATAGTTGGGATTTAATGGAGCAAAGATTATTTTGGAGGAGCAGAGAGATTTACTTTGCTTTGATATAATAAAAAGTGAGCCTACATTATGATATAGTTCATTTAAAGCACATATTTCAGTAAATATTAAATAATCTTTTCTAAATACTCAGTATTGAGTGAGAGTTTACAAAACAAAACATCCACATTTGAAAAGCACTTATATTTGTATTCTTTACAACTGATTTCTCATATTTGGTATAAAAATATTTCTCCATATATTCCCAATTTCAAGTTTCTTGTGAGAATGTAAGAGATTTTTTTTTTCATATCCCAAATAATGTCTTAGTGTGGCAACATATTCTAACTTTACCTAAACACTTTGTGTAGTTTTGATTCTAAAGTACTCAATAATTAAAGAATGCATTTTAAAATGTGTTAGTAAAGAGAAAAGGCAAACAATGATTTCATAATGAGAGTAAATAATGAGTGTATGAATGCTCTAGTGAAGAAAGGCATATGCTAATTTAACTACATTATTTTTAAATCAGTTCTTAAGAAGTTTTGTTTGTTGACAGTAGATAAGATAGAAATGCAAGTTTAGTTTTCTCCCTGGATTAACTTTTAAAGTTAATATTGGTATTAATTCCCTAAACTACCTATCAAAATTCTACTTATTGTTAAAAATAACACTTTTATATACTAAATGAGCTAGATAGAAGCGTCAGAGTTAGTGAAGTAAACATGTGTCTTAGTTTGCCAGGACTTCTGTCATAAGTACCACACCAACAGTTGATTTATTGGCTTACAGTTTGGAGGCTAGAAGTCTAAAATCAAGATGGCAGCAAGGCCATCATGGCTTCTCAACCTTGGCACTGTTGACATTTTGCACCAGATAATTCTTAGTTGTAAGGAGGCTGTCCTGTACATTTTAGGTTGCTTTGCATCTTCCCTGGCTCCTACTCACTAGATGTCAGCAGCACCTGCCTCCTAGTCGGGAAACTGAATCTGTCTCTAGATAGTACCACATAATATCCCTGGTGAGCAGGCCACGGAGGAGTGGACAAGGACCTCAGGTGAGAACAACTAATACATACATATATTTATACAGGAAATGCTATTTAAAGGAATGTTTATAAAAATGTCCACAGTAGTTTACCTTGATGTATCTTGAAAACTATCTTTTCTGGAATAATTAAAACTCAGTCTGTTTCTCCATGCTGATTTTTTGCCACTCTTATATCTCCATCTGACTTATACCCACTTCTCAATTGATCAAGATGAACCTGGTCAGGGCTGGCTGGAAATAGGATTCAGGGAATTGACAGAGGAGAGCTGAAACTGGCAGCTCTCACAGCAGCAGGAGGCCGAAAATAAAAAAGGTGTTTGCAAAGGCCCTTGAGGGATTGGAGAAAAATATGGATCTATTATATTTCCCTACCTAGGGAAATCTTGATATTCTCTCAGGCAGTAAGGACTCCCAAGTGAATATGCCAAGTCCTAGATCTTGAGACTTGCCCTTATGAAACATTTCTACAATGGTGAAACTAGGCTTGCATGTAATTATGCCTAAGAGTTACCCCCAGAGAGCCCCCAGAGAGTCTCTTTTGTTGCTCATATGTGGCCTTTCTCTTTAGGCCAATTTTGCAAACAAACTCACCACCCTCCCCGCTATGTGGGACATGATCCCCAGGGGTATAAGTCTCCCTGGTAACATGGGACACATGACCCCCAGGGATGAATCTGGCCCTGACATTGTGGGATTGAGAATGTCTTCTTTAAGGAAAAAGGGAAAAGAAATGGAACAAAATAAAGTTTCAGGGCTTAGAGATTTCAAATAGAGTTGAGAAGTCATTCCAGAGGTTACTCTCATGCAAACTTTAGCCAGATATTTCAAACTACCACAATATGCCAAGCCCTAACCAACAGTATTCCTGAAAACCCTAGGGAGTGCCCTGGGTTCTAAACAAGTTTCTATAAAGATTTTTCTTAAAAAGTTTATTTTCTCAGAAACTTAAGGCCTCCAGATTGATCATAGGCCATATAAGTCCCGAAACCCAGAGGTACCAGATTTGCTAAGGACAACCAGTAGGTCATTCCTCTATCACACAAGGTCAACACACCTTCCAGCATGATGAAATTAAAGTGGTCACTGCTCAGCTATGCCTGAAAACTGAGAGAAAGATCAAATGAGAGGGAGGATGTGTAACTGAGAAATTAGGATTTAAGAGATAACTGTGACTGCTGATTTATATAGATATTGCTTTTAAGAACCTAGTGTTTAAAAAGAGCCAGAAAGAAATACCTGTAGTTGTTGAACTGTAATCAGTAGCCCTGATCTTTGATAATGATTGTATAATGATATTACACACACAAAAAATAGTTGCCAGTGTTTGTGAGGATCTACTTCTGGATGTTTTATTTTGTTCCACTGATTATATATGTGTGTAATAATATACATAAGATTATACTGTCTTAGTTGACCTACCTCTATGGTAAGTCTTAAAACTGGGTAGTTTGCAGTACTAATGGTCAATAAGAGAGAGGGGTAAGGGTATGGTATGTTTGGGGTTTTCTTTTTTCTTTTAATTTCTGGAGTAGTGCAAATGTTCTAAAAATGATCATGGTGATAAATATACAGCTATGCAATGTTATTGTGAACCATTGATTATATACTTTGGATGGATTGTATGGTGTGTGAAGATAGCTCAATAAAAATACATAAAAATTAAAAAAGAGAAAGATTTGGCTCATTCCTGTATTAGTTATGCTACATTATGTTTTAATTTCTTCTCTGTTTTCCGTTTTAGACTGAAGTCCTTGAGGTCAGGATCTAACATTTTGTCATCTCTGTATCCACAGCTCCTGGCATAATACATTGAAATTAGTTTTGAATTGAAAAATAAAAAGCTCTAAAGTGATGTAAAGCTTGAGGTGTGTGCAAAGTGGGTAGTCCAGCATGACTGACAGCCTTGGGGACAGAGATCTGAGCTATCATCTGTCTATGTGTCTATCAATCATCTTTTTCTATCTGTCTATCAACTGTCTATGTTTCTTTCTGCCTATCAATCTATCCATCCATCCATCCATCCATCCATCCATCCATCTCTCTTTCTATATAATCTATCTATCTAACCTACTCTATCATCTACTTACCCATCCTTTTTCTATCTCTTTGATTTGTTGGTCTTATTTATGCATTAGCTGATGGTTCTGACTTGATCTCTATTAAGCACTATAGTTAAGTATAGGGACTTTGAAGTAAGATGACAGAGATTTGAGCCCAGGATCTACATTTTACTAGCTGCGTGACCCTGAGAAATTTATCTATGCTCTCTGTTTTTCAGTCTCCTCATCAAGAAAATAAGGAATTATTAGTATCTATCTCATAGGGTTATTTTGAATTCGAAATAAGTTAATTTTTTTACCTTTAAGAAGCATGAGAGGCACATATTCTGTGTTCAACAAATGTTAATATTATTATTATTTAATGTTTCTTGGAGTCAATCTTCAACTTCTCAGATGGTTCTAAAGTAACTGAATTTGTGTTTATGGTTATGTTTTATTAACTGATTGAGAAGTTCTATATGTGAGATAATAGAAACATTCCTAAGTTCAAGATATAAAACTTAACATCTTCATTATCCATCATGCATCTTATTAAACATGGCTACAATATTTAAAATATATATTAATATAAATTTAGAACTAAATGCTGCAAGTTTTTTATTTAGGTACCTGAATCCTCAATTGAGCAAATAAAAAAGTATTCAAGGTATTTTTTTAACAAGCTATAAAGAAACATCTAGAATTTTTACTTAATATACTTTAAGACAATTCAAGAGAGCAGTGGACCACAGTTTTAGAGCAAACTACCAAGATGGTATGGCAGGGAATGGGCATTGTTTCAGGCCGGCCTTAGCCCTTTGCTGAGCTCCACTCTCCCTCTTGCTGGAGAGGGACATTAACATGGAATGAGTGTGCGTGGTCTGTGAAGGGACTCAATATGGAGACTCTGACAGCAGTGAAAAAAAGCATGGTTTATTGTGCAGAAAGTTAAAATCAGTATAAGTTAGGTCAGGCACACTTTCCCAGGAATTGGTAGGGAGAAGGGTCTCAGAGGAAATAAGGAAAGATGTTGGTAGAAGAATTCAGTTTTTCAGAGGATGAATAAAAACATGGATTATTTTATGCCAGTTGTGACCGAGTGAGCATAATGGATTATTTGATGACTTTACTCTAGGGACATAATCATTAGGGACGTGGTATTTGGCCACATCAATAAATAAATAATTCAATGGATTAGACACCCAGAAAATGGATCAACATGAAGCAAGGGGAATCATTGAACACGTGTGCACTTTTGAGTTATTGCCAGTTGTGCTGCATTTGTTAATACTCCATTGTCTGCTGATATGATATTTGACTTCATTCTGAGCTGTTTTTTTCACAAACCATAACAAACCCATTCCTTTTCTACATTTTATAGTGGTAAATAAGTTATTGTTCCTCCTGTCATAAACAAAAAATATTTTTACTTGGATAGCTTAACTGTTAAAATATAAAGTAACATCATAGGATCCTTCAATGATTATGGAAGAAAAATTACTCTCAACTTGATAACACACAAATAATCTTCTCCATGCAAAATACTACAGCATAAAATGGCTACTGGAAGTTCATGTCACCTACAAGTTTTAATAATATATGTTTCAAGTCATATAGACACACACACATACAACACACACACACACACACACACACACACACACATGCATATTCTTGTTAGGCATTTTGACGACCTATATTAAATATTTTTTCTCTAGAAGTTTGTATACATTTTTTGTTTTTGAACTCTTGTGGACATGAGGAATTCTATTCAAGAAAAGTTTGAACAATTATGTTTTTCTCCCTAGTGCTCTCATTTTAGTTATAGCCTTTGTTATGGAGTTAGACTTAGGCATAAAACAACCCTAAAAAAGACAGTCCAGATTACCCCTTCTTCTTCCTATTTTTTGCCTTCCTGATTCACTGACCAGCCATCTGTCACTGCACCAAGGGGGTGGGAGGTATTAAATCAAGGGCATGATTTGCATGAAAGTCTAGAACATTCGTTATTCATGAGATCAGTTGTCTATGATGCTCCTGTGAAAGAAAGGGCTGCTTGGTCATAGGTAAGGAAAGTAGGACAAGCACTGGCAAGGGGAAGATTGTGCATCTGATCCTTCATCATCCCTGTCCTTCTAGATATTGAACCTTTAGATTATGAACAATTGTCCATGCAGGCTACCACTGTATTCTTCCCTTTTCTACCCAGGAGGTCATTTTGTTCCTTCCTTGCCCCACACTGGGCTACAGGACATTCTGAGGCACCATATACAATCTGTGCCCGATTTGTGCTGCTGTTAAGTATGGGGGAAGTTTTTTGTTTTTGATCTCTCCTGGACATGAGGAATTCTGTGAGGCTGTCTTAGTTCTGTCTGCCTTGATGCATCCTCCATGCACTTTTATGCTGGGGCTTTATTGCTCCTCTCAGAGTTCTACCCAGGAAAAGTAGAGAAAGGTTCTCTTTACTTTTAAATATACCAGAGTCTCTTTGCGCAGATTGGAAGGGTATTGGGAAGGTGCCCTTTCTCAGGGACCCAGGACATCTACCCACCTTTTGCTTATCTAAATGCTCCAGGGAGTGTGAGCTCCAGAATCTTTTCTTACATAAGCACATATTTTCCCACTTCGATTCATTGTCCATATACATATACATTGGTTTCTTCTGAAGGTGAATTTTGGAAATTTAACAGCAAGGGAAAAGATTTTGTTTCTTCCTTCCTGATATGTCATCTCTTTTTAAGATAAAAGCAGCCTAGCCATTGCCTGATGGGGAAGAAGGGGCAGGGGCTAGAAGGAATTTTAGAAAACAACTACCAGGGAAAGCAACTACCCCATAACACTGCGTGAGTATTTGAGCTGCCTTGGTTTCTGTCAGTAGAGTGGTGTGGGAGAAAAAAGAGTGATGTTGGAAAACTGGGACTTACTGTGAACCACAAATGAGTTGTACTTTCTTGCATTAAGGATGCAATTCTGAAATACTTAAGGCACTGATTTTCCTGCTCCTTCTTTAAAATCCCCACACTTCTATTTAGTCTCCGTAGTTAAATTAAGATATTACAGATTTCTGAGCTTTTCAACTAGAACATATCATTCCAGAACAAATAGTAAACTTTTAAACATGGATGTATTTAATAAAAATGATTTTTTTCTTTCCAAAATATTTATCAGTCATTTAGAATGTGCTCTAGGAAGTATGAAATATCATTCAATGTTTGCAACTGATTAGAAATTTCCCATAAGTGATTGGTTATAAAAATCTGCTATAGAATTAAGGAGGAACCACTTGTCAATTTTCATAAACCTATGATTCCACTGTGCCTTTGTAGGAATAGGCTGAGTCTCCAGCTGTTATAAATGGGATCTCTATTTTCCTTATTGTTTGGTTCAGGATCACATGCACTTTTAGGATTCAGATATTTAATACTCAGTTCTGCTTTCTAAAAATAATAATTCAGAATAAGTATCTGGAGGGATTGATTTTGTATGACAGAAAGTGCTGCAAATATCTGTACACTGAATGTTGAACAGCTGTTACCATTATTTTGACAAATTTCCTAAGGTATTTGTCTCTAGTTTTGACAAATGGCCATGGTGAGTCTGATTCTAACAGATGACAGACAGCTGTATGCAGTTCTACCAATTGATTTTCAGTGTTGCAATGATTCAAAAACACTAAAGAAAGCCTTAGTTTGATCTGTCAGCAGGAGATCCATTAGCACTGTGAAATGTAGGTGATTGTTAATGGGTTGGAAATACTCAACTGAGGCTAACTTTGCTAAAGAAAATAAAATAATTACCTTTGTCAGCTCTCTACATAGTTAAAAAAAAAGCATATCTGCAAAGTGCTGGCTTGTGTGATTATGTTTAAAATTGTAAATAATTATAGAACAATATTGACAATTTTATATGGGTTCACTTATCCTGTGAAGCAAAGTAGCCACATCATTGAGGTTGATCTAGATCAGGTGTGTGGATTTGTGTATGTGTGTGTGTGTGTGAGAAGGAAAAAGGTTGAGAGAGAGAGAAAATTAGGATTGAACAAAAGCTTTGGTAAATTTTGAGTGATATTTCAAATAAAAATAAAATAAAGTACACAGAAATATCTTATATAAGCATAGTTTGGGTATTGTTTTGTTTTCAGAGAAGTTATGTTTTGTGAAGTTTCGCTCTCATTTTTTTAACTGCTGAAATGGCTCTTGCATAAAAGAAAGAAAGTTGAAGTCTCAGTCAGAAAATCTGAGTCCAAGTCTTGTCTCCATGATTCCACACATTTCATTTGAAACAGTGTTTTTCATCCTTCTTTCATCATCCTTTGATAGGGCCTTTTTTTAGACATTTTGTTTCTTAATCAGCCCTCTTCCCACCAAAATTTAACTTCTTAGTATTCTACATCTATTTATATAGCATCTAAGATTTTTTTCACCACTCTCCCACAGAACTGATTTTTATCATTCCCATTGAGAATGCATAAATTAATATTTTATTCAATAAAGTAAGACTCATTACTAAGCATCTCCTGTATAACAGGTATTGGAAGATGTGTTGAGGATATGAGGGGGAATAATACCCAGTACCTGACTAATAGAAGTTCACAGTCAGAAAAAATAGACCACCTTGTAAAAGGAATTATGATGCTGAGAAAGCTCTAAAAGAAGTATGCACAGGCCGATGATGGGAGAAAATAACTGTATGGGTATCAAGGGAGGCATTAAGAGTAGGAGAGAGTAAAACAAGGTATTGAAGTGTGAGCAGGGGTTGGTTAGATAAAGATGGGGTGCAGTGCTTTCCAGGTAGACAAATAGGAGTTGTGAATTATGTAAAAACCCACCGGAGACTATAGAGCTGAGGGAGAGGGGGAGCAAGAGGATCTCTGGGAGAGTTGAGGAGTTCGGTATTTGTCAACTAGCACAGGGGAGTCTAAGAATTGCAATGGGAAGGCTGTGACTACATCTGCCAGAGAGAAAGGAGGAAGGTGGAGGGAAAGGTGGTGAGGAGAAAGGTGGGTGTTTCCATATAAAGCTTTAACATCTGAGAAATTTAAATATATCAAAGGCAAGTTCTTGTTTAAAAGATATTGCAACAAAAATAAGATTGATTAAATATAATTGAAAACTTTTGCTTCTAAAATCCTAATAACACTACATTTTTATTTGTTAAAATCACCTTCCTTCCTTGTCCATCCTTATAAAATCCAAATTACAGGATATACTTTTATGTTTTGATAATGACTTTGTAATCACCATTTTTAAGTTATGAAAATATCAAAAGACTTTAAAATATGTGTAAAAATAGAGTAAATATTAAAAAAAATTTTCATCTACTGAAACCACCATTATAGCCACATGATATTTTTCCTTCTCTTAAAACTTCTAGTCTTGTTGTCCATGTATATATGTGCATTTAAAAAAACATAGTTATTTTCTTTACATTAGGTACAACATATTTTACTGCTCCAACCACTTGGTATTATGCAGATGTTGTCTACAAAAGAAGTGTATGAGTTTGCTTCCTAGATGTGTTGTGGTTTATCTTATATTTACAGGCATTGATTTGTAGACCCCCAGTTTTAGCTATTCCTAATTAGAAATAGGCAAAGATAAAACTTCATTATTGTATTCATTTCCACTTAGTTGCTTATTGGTAATACTAAATATATCCAATAAATTTATTTTAACCTGTATTTTGTTTGAATGTTTTTTGTGCACTTATATTCAAGGAGCTTAGAAATTTCTTTCCAATTTTTGTAAACTTTTTGTTTTTTGTATGGATGGGCACTGGAAATCAGACCCGGGTCTCCAGCATGGCAGGTGAGAACTCTGCCACTGAGCCACCATTGCACTGCCATTTGTGAACTTTATATATAAAATAATAGTCTAATGGTAACATTTGAAACATTAAATATCTCCTCCAGATGTCATTTTTTTGGTTGCTACTTCAGGACTACATTTTCTAAAATGTTGATAAAAGAAAGTCTTTGGAACTAATAAGTACATTATGATGCATCTTTCTTTTTGCGGGGAGAGGGGTGCTTGGTCTGGGATTTGAACTCGCATGAAAGGCGGGCATTCTAACCACACTATGATGCATTTTGAAAAATTGTTTTCCATCATGTCCTTCCTCCCCAAAATTAAGACTCTGAACTAGTTAAGTAACTATAATGGGTATTAATGATTTTCTGTGACTTCGCTTAATTCAATTAATAATCTGAATATTTTAAAGGGTGTTATTTTAAATAACAGATGGATAAGAATCATGTGTGAGATTTCTCCAAATCAATTTTCATAGGACATAGTGGCACTGTAGATACTGGATTAGACAGTTTCTATCCAAGTTTGAAATTCTTATGACATTTCAGGTCCATTTCTAACTTAAAGAGAATGAGAAATTGCAAGGACTTCAAATTCACAGTGTGCCTGAGGCAGGAATGGTACTGAATTCAGCTGGTACTATTATTCATGGTAGACAAAGCTAAATGTTAAAGTTGTAGTCTTCAAACAGTATATTAAATCTGTCTTGGGGAAAAAAGCTCATAGTGAAAAAGTTTTCCTACTTTAGATTTCTGTCTACTAAAGTTGCTATAAAGTACGAATAGTTTTTTAAGTAACATCTGAATCAAAATTGCTTTATGATGTCTTCAGGATTAGGAGAAAATGTCAGGATTAAGAGCTTCATTTTTAACAAACAGTTGTAGATATAAATAGTTAAATTTGTTCTGTACACTTTCATGGCTTTAATTAAAAAGAATGTATGAATACTTTAAAACTTCTTTTTTTAAAAAAGTGAATTTTTAAATGTAGATTTAAATGAACCACTAATCACTTGGAGGAATATAAATATTTCATATGAACATAAAGTCCTAGAACATTTGGATCTAAAAAAAATGACACCTTACAAGATTAGGTTTGGTTAAGTATTGTTTTTGGGAGATTGAAACATCAATAATTTTACTCCCTTCTGCTCCCAATTTCCTCATTAAGTATAAAAGCAGAAATCATTTATTTTAGAGTTGCTTATTACTCAGCATTCTTCAGAGAAACAGAAATGAGAGGATATGTATACGTGTAAATATTATGGGGTTTATTATATTCTATATATTACGTCACCATAGGGATTGGCAAGTCTGAAATCCATAGAGCAGGCTGCATGTTGGGAACTCCAGTGAAGGGTTAGTGAATTTCCAATGAGAAGATGGGTTGGCTGAAGTAGGGATAGAAATTCTTCTTTTTGACTGCCTAGATCATCAGTTTAAAGTCTTCAACCAATTGGGCAAGAATTCTCTTACTGTTGAAGGCAATCTTCTTTGTTGATCATAGATGTAATCAACCATAGAGACAATCACTTGACTAATGATTTAAATCCACAAAATATCCCCCTCACAGTAACAATCAAGCTAGTGCTTGTTTGAACAAACACCAGCCACGTTGACATGTGAACTTAACCGTCACAAGCTTATGGAGGTGAGTTCACTCTTGGTTACAGAGCCTAGAGTTCTAAAGTCTTTATCAATATACTCTTCTTGGCACCATCCATACTCTGTGTTCACAATCAGTTTTACAACCCTGTGCTTAAGTAGCAGTGTCCAGTCTATAAACATACAAATCAGTTTTCTGGCCCACTCTTAATCCTGATCTTATTTATTAAACCAGTACACTATCAGTGAATTCTGGGGGCACCATGAGCACTAAACTTCCCTTTAGGCTACTTACTTACTGATATCTCTTTCCCCTGCCAAGAAGCCTAGTTTAATTGCATACAGCTGGCCTGAACTCAAGAGACTCCAAATCCCATTAGCGATCTTTTTTTTTTTTTTTTAATTTGCATATGGGCAGGAGGCACCAGGGATCGAACTCCAGACCTCCAGCACGGCAGGTTGGAGCTCTGCCTGCTGAGCCACGGCAGCCGCCCAGCGATCATTCTTTACCATGTAATCCCTAAACAGTTTGATTTAAGCCACTATCTAAATTTTGTCTGTTTAAGTACCTTAGACCCTTGAGAACACATTTTACTCTAAGAAAGATGCTGTTCTTTTTCTACTTGATTACATGTTTAGATAATATTAGACTTAACTCCCTGGGGTAATAGTACATCTTTTTTGGATGGACTATTTCTAGAATTGATTTGTTATTTACCTGAATCTGTGAAATATTATGGCATTATACATGAAAAGGAATATTTTACAGGAGAAAAAATTCCCAAGTTACTGCTTGTACTTACATCTTTAAAAAGGAAGTTATCTTCCATTGCAGTATTTAAATATCACTTAATAATTTCCACATTTTCTAACATTATCGAACTTTCATCAAGTACTGTGTAAGGCAGTGGAAACAAAAGTGCCCTAAAGAAATTTAAAATCCATTGATTCATTAATAGTCTTTCCTTCAAAAAATAACTTTATTTATAAAATAACCAGTCGTTAAGTGAATCATGATAAATTACATTACAGTGTGACGTATTTTACTAATGAATTTAAAGATGGCTATCTGTTGGGCTAATTTTTTTTCTTTCATTATTTCTAGCGCTAATTTTATTCATTCACTCATTTATTATTCAACAGATAGTCTATGAGCCAAATCCTATTCTAGGCATTGGTGCTAACATCACAGCAAAAGTATAAAAATCTTGTCTTCGTGGAGTTTGCATTCTAGTGGGAAAGACTGACAGATTATCTAATAAATATGTAATCTATACTTAGAAGTAGTTGTAGACCTGGATGTGTGCCACACAGATCTCACGTCAAGAGGAAACCTGTGCAGTCAGCTGACAGCCTCCAGAGACAGTGCCCTTGGAATCTGTCTCAGCATTGGAGCATATGACTGGGAAGTCCTGGGCACTAGGAAGTATCCATTCTTCCCCAACAAATATCTTTGGTTTTAACTCTGTCTTGGTTCCTGCTTCCAGGAAGATCTGAACTAACATAGTTGATGATGAGTGTAATAAAAAAAATCATGGCAGTGCTTATGTGGGGGTAAGGGATGGGAGTAGGGAAGGGGGAGTTTTGTATGGTGTGAAAGGGAGGACTCTTATCAGATGGACTGTCCACTTTACTCAGTTGAACTCAGCAGTTCCTTGGAAGGGAAACATGGCCTTATCCTGCTTCCTACCCCAGACAGTCGAACCCCAGGCAGAAACCCAGGTTTTGCTGCACATCTACCCTTATCTCCATCAGGATGAGGATTAGCCCTGAAAGGGGAAGCAAGTACATACCACTAAGGACTGTCCTTTCCAGCCTCTGTCAGGAAATCTTCCCAATTTTTACCCTATTACACCCTTCACCTGATATTCAAGATGCTGGAGAGGTGAAATGATGGAAGTGGGCCTAGAAGTGCTTAACACACATGGGGTGACAATCCAGTGAGCTGGACATGTAGGGCCTGACATACCCATACTGGAGGTTAGTGGATGATGTCTACCCCCGTTTGTTCAACCAGTCCCCTTGGGAATGCTCATGGGGCACCTTCATAGTACTGAAAACTGCCATCTATCAAGAAAGGGTGGAAGTGGGCTGCAAGATATGGGTAAGACACTCAGATCAATGTTGTAGGGAACCTGACCAAGGGCTGGATATGCCATCCAACACCTGCTCTTTCTATTCTCTTTGTCAAGTCTGATTGAAGCTCAAGGAGCTGATTTTCCTTGCCTCACTTTTGAATGAACATTGGAAAGTCCTCCATTTTTTCCCTGCAACAAAGAAAACAGCACAGATGTGGCTAGGCTCTCTTCTTCTCCACAATCCTAGACAACATGCCATGATGTAGCAACTGGCAGTGAATGAAACTGGCAAATAGCTCAGTCAACTTTCTAATTTGTTCACCAATGAGCACATGATATGCGATCTGGCAGCTACCTTGGCTGATGTTGCAGAGTTCACAGCATGAGCCCTTCAGGAGCAGCAAAAATCATCAGACTCTCTAGCCAAAGTAATGCTTGATGATAGCATTGCCTTAGACTTCCTCCTAGCCCAACAAAGAGGCATATGTGCTGTTGTTAACACCCTTTGCTATGCATTGGTTAATATTTCAGGCAGGTGGAATAAGAATTCCCCAAAATCCAACCCCAAGCCCACTGGCTGCAACATGTATAAACAGATTCTAGGTAGGTCCTCTTCAGCTTTCTTCTAAGGGATAAGGGAGTATGATTACCTTGCTTGGAGTAATGGTGTGCATAGGAGGAGGCTTCCTATTGTACTGCAGCCACTGGTCCTCCCAAACCTTTACTGCCAACATTGTTGAAAGTCATGGGCTGCCAGGCCTGAACTATCTGTAGCTTTGCATCCAAAGTGGAAGATGACTTATTGTGGAAGATAATAAGGAGGCATCAAGAAGCTAAGGGTTTGACTGTTGGGGAAGTCACGGACACACATTAAGCAGCCATCTCCCAACTCTTGCCCACCCCCATCTCCTCTTCTATTGTTTTGTTTTCATTCCACAATCTGGAGGAGATGCTAAGTCTAATGAAAAGGTCCAACTGGACCCTAAACTTGGAAACCAGGAATAAGCAGCCCCAGATGTTATATCATTGCTTGAGCAAATCAACATCATTAGATGTTCCCTATGAACAACACTAAAGGGAGTTTTTCTGACTGAAAGGAAAGTACACTAGACATGAATTGAGAAAGCATGGAAAAATAGAGATCTCCAGTAAAACATAACCATGTGGGCAATTTTAAATATCTGTACTATTACACTGTAATGTTTTTGTATGTAACTGCACCTGTTACTTCTTACAGATTTCAAAATTCAAATGCATAAATATTAAAAATGAATTTATGGTTTTTGACATATCATGTATAAAGGTACAATTTATAACAAGTAAAACAAAAAGGTAGAGGATGGGGGTAAAGAATAGTGTTTATTTATGCTATTGAAGTTAAGTTGTTACTTATCAAATGTGATAAAGATTTAGGATGTTAAATTAAATCCCATGCTAACACAAAGAAAATATATGAAAAAAAAATAGAGGGAAAAGAGATGGATTCAAAATGGTACACTACAATTACAAAATCTATGAAAGTAGGCATTAATGGAAGAATTGGGAGAGAGGGAAGTTATAAAACTTATCAAATAACATAATTACAGAAGAAAGAGCACAACAGTAAGTTACTTTAAATGCAAGTGGGTTAAATTCATCAGTCTAAAGGCAGAGGTTGGCAGAATGGGTAAAACATAACCCAACTAAATATTGTTTTTAAGAGACTCATCTTAACTTCAAAGATACAAGTAGACTGAAAATGAAATGGTGGAAAAATATTTTGTGTAAATAGTAAACAAAAGAGAACAGACATATTGATGCTAATATTAGATAAAATAAACCTCAGGTAAAAAATGGTTTCAAGGGACAAATGAGGATCTATATACTGATAGAGGGGTCAATTTAACAGGAAAATATAAAAGTTATAGTGCACCTAAAATAAATGCACCTAAAAGCAGGTCCCCAAAATATATGAAGCATATATTGACAGATTTGAAAGGAGAAATAGATAGGGGGAAATAGTTGAAGACTTCAATACAACTACTTTACATAATAGCTAGGACATTTAGACAGAATATCAAAAAGGAAATAGAAGATTTACATGATAAAGGATTACATGATAAATACATGATAAAACAAGTCTCAATTAATTTAAATATATTGAAATAATGCAATTTATTTTCTATGACCACATGGAATAAAAACAATAAGAAAGGGAAAACTGGAAAATTCAAAAATATATAGGAATTTAAAAACATATACTTAAACAACTAGCAGGTCAAAGAGAGAAATTAGGAAATATTTTGAAGCAAATGAAAATGAACACACAATGCTCAAAAACTTACAGGATGCAGCAAGCATAGGACTGAGAGGGAAAGAGGGAAATTTTTAGGTCTAATAGCTTACAATGAAAAAAGAAGAATGATCTCAGATTAGAGTCCTATTCTCATCACTAAAGGAGTTATGAAAAAAGCAAACTAAATCCAAATGAAGCAGAAGAAATTTAACAAAAATTAGAGCAAGGATAAATGAAATAAAGGATAAAAAATAAAATCAACAACCTAAAGTTGGTTCTTGGAAAAGATCAATAAAATCAACAAATCTGTAGCTAAACAGAAAAAGAAGAAAAAAGAGAGAATGAATAACTAAAATTAGAAGTGAAAGGGGGACATTATTACCAACACCACAAAAATGAAAAAGGATTATAAGAGGACATTATGAACAATTTGTACATGCAAAAAAATAGATAACTGGATGGAATGAGTGAATTCCTACAAATACACAAACTACCTACACTGATACAAGAAGAAAAAGAAAAAGAAGATCACAATAGAACAACTAGTAAAGAGATTGAATCAGTAATCAAAACCTCCAATAAGGAAAAGCCCAGGACCATTTGACTTCAATGGTGAATTTTTGGAAACATTCTAAGGAGAATTAACATCAATCCTGCTCAAATACTTCCAAAAAATTGAAGGGGAGAGTACACTTTCTAACTCATTCTATGAGATCAGCATTATCCTAATAATAAAGATACCACAGACCAAAATCCCTTGTAAGTACAGATGTAAAAATACTCAACAAAATGGTAGCAACCTTAATCCAGCACACATTAAAAGAATTACACACAATGATCATGTGGGATTTATTCTAAATATGCAAGATTGGTTCAATATAAAATCACTTCATGTAATATATCACCTCAATAAAATGAAGGAACAAAATCTGCACGATCATCTCAATTGATGCAAAAAAGGCAGTTGAGAAAATCCAGCACCATTTTTAGATAAAAATAGCTAGAGAACTAGGAATAGAAGGGAACTTCTTCAACACATAAAGGGCTTATATGAAAATCTCACAGCTAACATGATACTCAACAATGGAAAACCAAAAGCTTTTCCCCTAAGATCAGGGACAAAATAAGGATGGCAATGACCACTAGTTTATTCAATATTGTATTAGATATTCTAGCCATAAGAATTAGATTAGAAAAAGACATAAAAGGAATCCAAATTGTAAAGGAAAAAGTAAAACTGTCCTAATTTGCAGATGACATGATCCTATATACAGAAAATTCTGAAAAATCTGCAATAAAATTACTAGAGTTAATAGACAAATTCAGCAGAACGGTAGGGTACAAGTTCAATACCTCTAAATCAGAATGTTTCTATACAATATTAATGAACAACCAGAAGTGGAAATAAAAGAAAAATTTCATTTACAATAGTAACTAAAAAAAAAAAATCAAATACTTAGTAACAAATAAAACCAAGGATGTTATGGAATTGTTCATGGAATGAAATTAAAGAAGATCTAAAAAAATGGAAAGGCTTTTTGTGTTCATGAACTGGAAAATTAAATATTGTTAAGATATCAATTTTACTCAAATGATTTACAGATTCAGGGCAATCCTAATGAAAATTCCAGCAGCCTTCTTTGCAGAAGTGGAAAATCCAGTCACAACATTTCATGAAAGAATAAGGAGCCTCAAATTTCCAAAAGCATTTTGAAGATAAGAATGAAGTTAGGGGATGCACAGTAACTTGTATCAAAATATATTACAAAGCTACAGTAATCAAAACAGCATGGTACTGGCACAAGGTCAAACATATACTCCAATAGAATTGGGTTAAGAATTCAAGAATGATCCCTCTCATCTGGCCAATTTATTTTTAACAACGGTGTCAAATCCATTCAGTGGGAGAAATAATAGTCTATTCAAACAATGGTGCTGGGGAAAGTGGATTTCCACATGCGAAAGAATTCCCACCATATGCAAAAATTAACACAAAATTAATCAAAGACCTAAATATAAGAATCAAATTTCTACAACTCCTAGAAGAAAACATAGGGAAGTATATTCAGGACCTTGTGTTAGACAATGTTGGTTTTTAGACTTTGTGCTAAATGATCATAGCAGCAATATTCACAAGTACCAAAATATGTATTCAACCCAAGTTTCCACCAACAGATGAGTGGATAAACAAAGAAGTGGTATATACACACAATGGAATATTATTCAGTCATGAAATGAATGAAATTCTAATATATAATACATTATGGATGAAACTTGAAGACATCATGTTGCATGAAATAAGGAAGATATTATGTGATCTAATTTATATGAAATAATTACAATAAGTAAATTCATAGTGTCAGAAATTGTAACACATGTTAATAGTGATAGGTAGGGAATGGAAAGTTGATGCATAATTGATGTAGAGTTTCATTTGGAATGATGGAAAAGTTTTGGCAAGGTATTATGGTGAAGGTAGCACAACATTGTGGATATAAATAACACCACTGAATTGTATATTTGAGAGTGGTTAAATGGGAAACTTTAGGCTGTAAATATGTTAGAATAAACATTTTAGAAAACTATGAAACTGTATAATACAGTGAACACTAAACTATAGACACCAGTTAATAGTATAATTAACATAACAGTGTTTCCTCAATTTTAACATAAGTACCACAGCTATGCAAATTGCTTAAAATAGAGAAGTGAGCCTGTGAGGGGATGTTATCGGAACTCTGTTCCTTTTGCATGATTCTTCTGCAAGCCCATTAATTCTTTAACAACAAAAAAAAGAAAGTCAGAGTGACTTTATGATGACTATATATATATAAATAGCTTATATATTAGTTGTATATATATTGTATATTATTTACCTATTGCTCCCACAAGCCTCCACAAAAAAACCAAATTTATTTTCTAAAAACATTAATGGATTTGGGATCCAGGTACAGGTTAACTTGGTCCTCTACGCAGGGATCACCAAGCTGAAATAAAGGTTTCAGCTGGAGCTACAATTTCATCTGAGGTTTGGGGGTCTTCTCTCTTCTAAGTTCACTGATTATTGATAGAATTCAATTCTTTCTGGATGCAGGACTGAGGATCTCAGGTCATAGAAGCTGTCTTGTGGTCTTTTAGGTCTTCTCTGTCTTGTGGCCTGCTCCACAACATGAATTTTTCCTTCAAGGTCAATAGAGAAATAGAGCGTCTTTGCTGCCTCCTGAATCTTTTGACTTCTCTATCTGACCTCTAGACCCATGACTGAAGAGCTAACCTGATTAAGTTAGGCCCACTGAGGATAATCTCTTTTTGATTAACTTTAAGTCAACTAATTAGGGACTTAAAAACATCAACAAAATCTCTTTACCTTTGTCACATTACTTAACCTAAATGATAGGACTGGCATACTGTCATATTCACAGGGCTTGCCCACACTCTAAGAGGGGATTACAAAAGGCATGTATTTAAGGGGATGGAAATCTTAGAGGCAATCTTTCTATTTACACCAAGTATATTTTATGACTCAAATGCAATTTAACTATAATTCAAAAGAGAAGGGAAATTGGAAATTCTCACAATATTTATAAATTAATAACACTTGGGTCAAAGAAGTAATAGAGGAATTTTAAAACATGAATTGAAAGAAAATGAAAAGGCAACATTTCAAAAATTTATGAAAGCAGACAAAGTAGTTCTTAACAGGAAGTTCATGGCATGAAATGCTCATGTCAGAAACAGAGAAAGGTCACAAATCAATGATTAAATCTTCTAATTTAAGAAACTGAGATTGAGGGACAATGTAAACCCAAGTCAAGCCAAAGGAAATAGTAAAGGCCAAGAGCTATTTTCCTTTGGAAAAAAAAAGATTAATAAATCTCTAGCCCAACTCATCAAGAAAATAAGGGAGAAAACACAAATTAACAACATAATGAATCACAGAAAAGTCATAAATATAGATCTTACAGCTATTTAAAGGATCATAATGGAAAATTGGGAGTTTATGGCAATGAATTAAGCAACTTAGATGAAACAAATAAATTTTGATAAAATCTACGAAATGTCTCTCAAAAATAAATAACTTGAATAGCCCTATAATTATTAAATAAATAGAATTTATAACTTAAAATTTTCTCACAAAGTTACTCCAGTTCCAGAGGACATCAAAGGTAAAACTGACCAAACATTTAAAGAAGAAACAAAAATACGTAGTCTACACAAATTCTTCAAGAAGATAGAATGGAGAGTAAGTCTTTTGGCTATTTTTTTTTAAGGCAGCATTATCTTGGTGGGAAAAAAAGACAAAGCAATTATAAGAAAATAAAACTGTAGTGCATTCCCTTATGAATATAAATAAAACATTCAATAGTTAACAAATTAAATCTAGTAATATATAAAAGGAAAATACATATCATGACCAAATAAATTTTATCCCAAGAATGAAAGATAGTTTCAACATCCAAAAATCAACAGCTATAGTTTTCCATATCAAAAACTAGAATAGAAAAACCTATATATGCAGAAAAAGTATTTTAAAAACTTCAAAATCCATTCATGATAAAAACCCCTCATCACCAGGAACAGAGGGGAACTTCTTTATCCTGACAAAATGTCTAGGTCCTATATGAGCCAGTGTGCTGATTTGAAAGGATTATGCACCCTAGAAAAGCCATGTTTTAATCTTGATCTGTCTTGTGAGGCAGCCATTTCTTTTAATCCCTATTCAGCACTGTAGGTTGGAAACTTTATTAGATTATCTCATGGAGATGTGACATGCCCAACTGTGTGTATTAACCTTTGATTAGAGGGAGATGTGACTCCACTGATTCCAGGTGGGTTCTTGATTAGTTTACTGGAATCCTTTAAAAGAGGAAATATTTTGGAGAAAGCCATGAGAAGCATTTAAGTCCATGCAGCCAGAGAGCTTCAGAGATGAAGAAGAAAAACTCCCCTGGGGGAATTTCATGATACAGGAGGCCTGGAGAGAAAGCTAGCAGATGTTGCCATGTTCACCATGTGCCCTTCCAGTTGAGAGAGAAACCCTGAACATCACTGGCTTTCTTGAACCAAGATATCATTCCCTGGATGCCTTAGATTGGACATTTCTACATCCTTGCTTTAATTTGGACATTTTCACAGCTTTAGAACTGTAAACTTGCAATTTAATAAATTCTCCCTTTTAAAAGCTGTTCTTTTTCTGGCATATCACATTCTGGCAGCTAGCAAATGAGAACATCCAGGCTCTGTTATCTCTCTAACTCCATCTCTTTATACACTTTCACTTGCTCAATTCATTTCAACGCCACTGATTTTTTACTGCTTTTTGAAAAGCAAGCACGTTCCCATCTCTTGGATTTTGCGTTGGCTCCTTCCTCATAAAGCTACATGGCTTATTGCATCTCTCCCTTCATTTTCTTGTTCAAGTGTCACATTCTCATTGGCAACTGAGTGACCATAAGCAATTTGTTAACTATTGAATGCTTTAATTATATACCTTTTACACTGCAACCCAGTCCCTTCATCTGCCTTAATGTATTCATTTTGTTAAATTATTTTTATCTCCGTCTAACCTACTATGTAATTTACTTATTTCTAGGTAGTTTTTTGTTTTGTTTTCACATGTAAAATCCATAAGAAGGTATTTTGTTGGTTTTATTAACTACATTATATCAAGTGGATAACAAGTTTTAGCTCATATAGACATCCCAGGAATATTTGTTGAATGAACAAATGAATAAATCACAAAATTTGGAATTTGTGCAATAGAGGACAGTAATACTGACACCTTGGATTTTAACAGCTTCTGTCCTCTGGAGATTATAGGTGTGGAAAAGACACTTTCCTTACTCTTGAAGAAAATATGGTTTTAGATCTTATGGATCTTTCATTTGCAGATCCTATGCCTAGAGATGGTAAGATTCCAGTTCTTGTTTTTAAGAATAAATGAAAAAGATAAAAGCATTTCAGCAGAAAGAGATCAATGCTGTAGTGACACAATAGAATCTATGGCTCATCTTTTACTTTTTCCTGCAGTGTTATTGAAGTTTGTTGAGGAGTAGAAAATTTTGAAATAGGAAATTCCTTTCTCTCAAAAGAATTCTGATTTTCTTTCTCCTTTCATGGAAATCCCTGTGGGAAATAGAAAGCTTAAGAGTCAGGCACCAAAGTCGTGACTGAATTGCATGGTGCTTTAAGAATTATCTTTTATTTATGATTTTCTTCCTTTAGTGACACTGGCACATAAGTTTTCAGCAATAATTTTGAGCTTTCTGAAAAAACCTTTGCTTATCGCACAAAACTTCTTTGCATCAATGGCCACCAACCTGTGCCTGTAGCAGAGAGTATGGTTTTCACAGCAGCATCAGATATTGTATATAGAGCAGCTGGTGTAATAATTCAGACATAACGAGGACAATTTCCTCTAGCTTACACTTTTTCCATAAATTCTATTCATGTTTCCTTTTGTTCTTGGAAACAGTGCTTCAAATTGTAGAAATAATGGATAAATGTAGCAGCCTGCCTGCTTTTGAAAGGAAGGTGTTAAAATGAACAAATGTTATTAAAAATATATGTGTATTTTCTTTGAAGGGAAATCCTTGGACACAACTTTATTTTTCTGGGTGTATATTTGGTATTACAGTAGCATTACACCACTTATGTGATCTCATTGGAGAGGTAAGGACTATTTCTGTTTTTCTTCCTAACCACTCAGGAAAACTTGTGTGTGTGTGTGTGTGTGTGTGTGTGTGTGTGTTGTTTTAAAAAGTCTTATTTCATTACTTGATGTTAGTTTAAGGAGAACTTATAACTTTTACAGTTAGAGTTAGATTACCATGGGAAAGATTTTTCAAATATTATCTAAGGTTACACAAATATGGACAGACTAGAAATTGTTATTTTTAGCAAAGGCAGCTGAAAAGAAGAACATATAACTGTAATTTGAAATAATCAAATATTTCATTTCCTACCCTACTGAGATGTACTATTTTTCTAAGATATCATTTCTGAAGTAAAATTAGGCTAAGATGAAGTGTATTTCTTTTATATCTTAAAAGGATAAAATATAAATAAGATTTCAGAATGAATATATACATTTTTTAACACTAGAGATTAGAGGTTATTTGTGAAATGGTGGTACCTTTATAACAAGTGCAGCCAAACTTACACATAATTACAGGAGAGGAGAACAGAAATTCCCATTTTATTCTTGATGGTTCAGTTAATTATGCTTATTCATTAGATACTTTTAAATCACTTTCTGTGGACTGAATGCTTAACTAGGTATTGGTGATGCAAATATGAACAAATTGGAAATCTTTGCTCTCATTGAACATGCATTTCAATAATAAAATATAAGTGCTCTAAGATGGTGTATTTCTTATGCAAGTAATTTTGTGCTAAAAACTATAAATTATTATAAATGGAATATTTCATAAACTAATATAGGTATTTTTAAAACTTTGGCAGTATTTCCAAATTAACCTTCAGGAGGTTTGTACTACATTCAAAAAGCAACCAAAATATATTAAAGCTATTCTGTTAGGTTCTATATTAGGGTTCTCCAGAAAAGTGGAACTGATAGGTGACAAAATATATAGAAAGATTTATTACAGGAATAGACTCATGCAATGGTTGGGATCAGAAATCTGAATTCTGTAGGGCAGACTGCAAGTTGGAAACTCTGATAAAGGTGATGTGGAATTCTCCAGGAGAAGCTGCAAGTTGGAAAGTCCAGTGAAGGTAAGTTGAATTCTACAGGAGAAGCTGACTTACTGAAGTAGAGGCAGACATTCTTTTCTGACATTTGAAATTCTCAGTTCTGGCTTTAAAATTTCCAGTTGAATACATGAGGTGACTCCCCCCATTCCTGGGGACAACCTCCTTTGTGATTGTAGATATAAGCAGTAGCATATGCAATCAACTGGCTATAGATACAAATCCATTTATGAAATACCACCACAGCAACAATCAAGCTAGAGCTTCTTGATCAAATTAGATATTATAACCTAGCCAAGTTTACACATGAAATTAAGCATCACAGTTTCTTAGTTTCATGATTATTTTCATTTTCACTTTTTACCCTAATATTATTCCCTAGTATTACGATCCTGACTCTATGCAAACAACAACATTGTCTAAAACATTTTACACTTATACTATTTCTTTCAGTAGGGGCTTTATGGTGGCAAATAAAACAACACTGCAGAGAATATTTTGCATCTTGAATTAAAAATACTCTGCATGTATTCAAATTTGCCATCTCCATTCTCTGGCGATTGTATTTTTAGAGTATCAGAATAATTTTTATAAGAGAAGATTTAAAGTGTGTCCATGAAAAGTAGCAATGCATTGTTAAGTGAAACTCTCATAGGACAGATTATACAGCACCCTCTCTGCAAGCTTTGGCACTCTAAAATATACATTTTTATACTGTGAGTCACCAGGGTAAAAACCAAAAGCAAAAAAGGAGTAACCACGAATTGCTTTTATGTTCAGTTCAACAAACATTTATTTATCATCCACTACATATCCAACTTCACATGAAGTGCAGATATTGTATCTGTGTGAGATAAAGTCTGTTCACTTTGGTGCACTACGTTCAGTGAAGGCGTTTCCTCACCATTAGGAGAAAATTTCCAATACGTGAGATTATGTCACATATGGTACCTTGTATTACTCTTCATATACTAATGGATTTATGTCCCCCCCCTCAAAAGCTTCCCTGAAGCTGTTGATTCTGAAAAGAGAAAATGCTTAATAATTTCTTAATAAGAATAAACTGAAATGGTTATTCCCTAAAAATATGTCTTTAAAATTGATTAAAAAGAGTAAATACATGTGAGGATTTTGCTACAATCACTTGGAATTATCATAAAAGACTGTGAAAATATATTGATTGTTCAATGCAGGGTAAATTTAAGAAAACAAACTCAGTACTTGATTTCAGAGACAGGAATGAGATGTAGTTTCAAAAACATAAATCAAAGGTCATTGTTTCTTAAGATGTATGCTTTAGATGAATCAGGAGGTACTACAGCTTGTTCAATACAATTGACAGTATAAAGAGATAAATTCTGAGATATATTTGTTGTTTCATCCGATATTAGTATGCCTGTATCTCATTTATCACAGTGATGTGTGGTCATAATGAAATCTATTATATATTTTAAAAATAGTAATATATGAACCTCACTACATCAGAGTGATATATTCAGGAGACTTCCAACAAGCAGCATGTCAAATAAAGAGTGACTATGCTAGAGTGAAATTGTCTCTTGGTTATGGCCATGCAACATAATGAACTGGCAGCAAAAAAGGAGCTCAAGTAAATTGGCTTTCCTTACAATTGCAGTTTTTCATGGGAGAATATTCCTCACCTTTGGACAGTGCTGAGTTCTGAATAATCTGCTACCCCAAATAAGTTTTTGAAAATATTCCATTTTTCCTGTCAAACAGATAACCCCTTGATTTGAGTCCTGATCTCAAATTGTATTAAAACACTTTCTGAAGATATATATCTGAATTACATACATAGTAACATGGACATTATAACACTGAGTTTAAATTATCTTTTTAGTAGGAAGAAACTCATCCCCCCACAACTGATTTCCAGCACTGTCCTCTTGTATGAAAGCAGCAAACTTGTTGAAAACTGAGGTATGATATAAATCAATGCAAAATAGTAGTTTGTGTGTATGTGTGTATATGTGTTTTATTGATGCTTAGAAATTGCATAGACAAATAAATTTGATATTCTTCTTCTGACTTTTTCTTTTGTTTGGTCAGTTTGCATTTGCTATATTAGTGAATTTTCTTTAGAATCATATGATTAACTCTGTCATGTAACCAGGGAAGACAAAAATTGTTAAAGAACATGCCATTGAAGACCAACATTTTATTTTATTTTGTGGAATGAATGCATTTTTCTTCATTAAAACCACAACTGTGAATTCTATGAGCATGTGGCCATTCCCACACTTCATTTGCTATAAGGTGGTTTCCTTGATCAGAAGCAATGCTGTGTGTAATACCTTGACAGTGAATAAGGCATTCCATAAGTCCACAGATGGTAGTTTTGACAGAAGCATTGCAGGCAGGGAAGACAAAACCATATTCAGAGTTTGTGTCTTCCAATAAGAATAAAACATTTACCCTTACATGACGGAAGTGGCTCGATATAATCAACATTCCATCAGGTCACAGGGTGTTCACCTCAGAGAATGGTGCCTTATCAAGAACTGAGTGCTGATCTCTTTTTCTGGCAGACTGGACACTCAGCAGTGGCTGCAGCCAGGTTGGCCTTGTTGAATGCAGGTTCATATTGCTGAGCCCATGTAGGACCTCCATTCCTACAACTATGGCCACTTTCTTCATGAGCTCATTGGGCAATGACAGAAGTGACTGTAGAAAGAGGCTAACTAATATCCACAGAATGGGCCATTCTATACATTTGATTATTAAGATCTCCTTCTGCTGAAACCACTCTGGTAAATATCCAGGTGGTACACAAATTTCTTCTTGTATTTCACCTATTCTGAATGGTCTAGACACATAACTTCTTCCCAAGACCTCTTTGTCACCAATTTTCCAATCATATTCTTTCCAAGCCCCTGACCATCCAGCTATTTGTCCTTCAAACCTGAAGTGTTGGTTGCAGTCTATTATCAATTATAAAAATGTACCTCCAGCTATTTCTCCTTCAAACACAATGAACAAAGAAGTGCATTCTTCAAAAGTTCTACCACCAGGAGGGCGTCCCTTAACAACAATCCCTTAGCAACAATGTCCCAGAAAGGGGTTGTAGTGCTGCAGTTGTCCAGCAGTTGTGGGTGGTAACTGTATATCAAACAGAATCATGCTTACACCAGGCTCAAGTTTTCTCATCTATAGTCAAATGATTGAAAGGAACTCCTCAAAAGGCCATATCTATGGGCTGGGAAAGAAAAACAATGTGACAAGAGTGGGTTCCATGGGCATTTGGGCTACTTCCTTGTGTAACTTATGCCTAGAGCCTGTTTGAGCCTGATCTCATATATAGCACTTCCATTTGGTAATGGAGCGCTTTGTGCATGCCCAAATTTATGGCTTGGTAGGCCAGACAACATTCAGTACATGATAGGCAACTCAGGTCTCATAGTAACTTGGTGGCACATGGTTAAGCATTTAGGCTCTATGAAGGGCCAGCAGACTAAAAATATTTCTCAAAAGGAGAGTAGTTATCTGCAGAATATAGGCAGGGCTTTGCTTCACAATCAAAAGGGTATCTCCCTGATTATCTTATAGGAGACTGCCAAAAGCTTCAAACACATCTCTCTTTTTCATGAAACTTCCAACACAATGGATCTGTTAGACCCATGGACCAAGTGGTAGTGCATGTTGCACAGGAAATAACCTGTTGCATAGCATCCTCTTTTTCTAGTCCCTACCCAAAACAAGTAGTTCTCAGGTCTCTAGATAAATGGGCTTTAGTAACATACTGAATGAGGAATGTTTTTTCACATGTAGACACTGTGTCTCTTACGTGATTGTAGGAGAGGCCAGATGAAACATCTTATCATTTACCTTAGAAGGGATATTCAACATGTCCTGCACCATTGGATGCCTAGAAATTTCACTGAGGTGGAAGGTGCCTGAATTTTTGTTGGAGTTATCTCCCACCCTGTGCCATGCAAATGCCTTACCAATAAGTCTAGAGTAGTAGCTATTTCTTCCTGACTAGGTCCACTTAGCAAATGTCTTAAATATAATGTATCAATGTAATGTATTGTGGGAGGGAAAAGCAATCATTTTTCATATGGGTAGATTATGACATAGAGCTGAAGAGTTGCTGTTCAAACAGTTTTATTTGCATGTCATACAGTCTATCCTGTGCACAATCGATGAATTAGTGTATTCACCTACACTGTCCATATATTAACATTTCCATTTCTTCTGCAATGAAGGAAGATGAGAAAGAAAAAATAAATAAGAGGAACGACTTAACAAAATGAATTTTCCAATTCCTTTCCAATAAGAGGAAATATGGGATTTTTCAACAAAAAACCCAGAACCCCCAAATTTCCTCTTACTGACACTTAACTTTGGTATACTGCCTTTGTTACACTTAATGAAAAAAATGTTACAATGTTACTGTTAATGATAGACTCTAGTCTGAAGCAATTGTACTTTTTCCATATATCATCCCATTTTCAACACTTTTCAATGATGACATTCATCATTGAAAAACATAAAATGCATCTTATATTTGTACCTTTAATCACCATCATTGTACAATATAGGTTTTGCTAAGTTATACAAGCTCAGTTTTTACCCTCTATCCTTCCTTCTTTTGTCATACATGTTCCCAGCCTTCCTCTTTCCACTATACT